>QRDG01000175.1:957125-1034631 GCA_012064385.1 Puccinellia tenuiflora | reverse complement strand
CGCGAAACGCTGAAGAAACATACGTCCGCGTAACCTCCTTCCGCTGGCTGATGCATCTTGGGCCTGGCCCATATTTCGCTACCGTGTGCGCTGGTTCGGTCGCTCGCATGGTTCGTTCGGTCGCTCTGGTTCGTTCGCTCGCATCTAGTTCGGTCACTCCGCACGTTATAATAAAAACAAAAATGTGTTTATATTTGTGAAAATAATTGTTGTAATAGAATAAATATAAACATATTTAAAAAATAATAAAATTTATTTACCTTATTTGAATGATTTTCAAACATGAAAATTTTGTTATTTGAATGATTTTTAAATATGAAAATTTTATTTTATTAGAAAAAAATTTCAATAATAAAATTTATTCATTTTAACGATTTTTCGAGAAGAACATTTACCTCATTCGAACGATTCTCGAATTTATATTATTTGAACAATTTTTCAATAAAAACATTTACCTCATTTGAACAATTTAAAAAATATGAACTTTTATGTTATTGTACGATTTCTCAATAAGAACAATTTTCTCATTGAAACAATTTTTCGATAAGAACATTTACCTTATTTCAACGATTTTCAAGTTTGAACATTTATATTATTTGAACGATTTTTTGATAAGAACGTTTACCTCATTGAATGATTTTCAAATATGAACATTTATGTTATTTGAACGATTTTGAATTTTTTATTTAAAACCATTTTAAAATATGAACATTTATGTTATATGAACAATTTTTCAATAAGAACATTTATTATATTTGAACAAAAAAATCTCAAATTTATATTAATTGAATAAAGAAAAAAAACAAAAAGAAACAGAAAATAATAATAAAATCGAAATAAAATATATAAGTAAATAAGAAAAATAAAATAAAATGAAATAAAAAAGGAAAGAAAAAAACCAAAAATAAAAACGAAAACGGAAACAGAAGAAAAACGAAAACAGAAAAAAGAAATAGAAACAGAAAAGAATGGAAAAAATACCCGAAATCGCTCCTTAATAGGCCAGCCCAGTAGCTCCTAGGGGTACGCGGAAGCTTACTAGCTCCGCGGTACGCGGAGGGCAAACCCTATCCACCGCCTTTAGCGGCGTGTGACGCTCACGCCGCCTGAAGCTTTTCTTCGCTGGGCCGGCCCAACTATATCGCGCATTACGTTGATCGGTTCTCAGGAGCGAGAGGAATCGGAGCGGTCTTTCCTTTTCCAGTGTTTGCGTTGTTATTCGGTTGTTTTTCTATTTTCGTTTTTTCTCTTTCCTTTTTTCCCTTTTCTGTTCTATTTCCTCTTTATATTTTTTATTTTTCTACCTTTTCTTTATTTTTTTATGTTCTTTTATTTTATTTATTTTTTATGTTTTTATTTATTTTCTTCTCTTCATTTTCTTTTCTGCTTCTTTTTCTTTCATTCATTTATTTATGTTTCTTTTCAAATTCGCACGTCGTTAACATACTATTCATGATTTTCTTTTTATGGACAAAAAACGACGTTTTAAAGATTTCTTTCATACGAAGTTTCCGTTCACCAACATTTTTTTGAGTTTTCAAAATCGTTCATACATAGATTTTGTTCTTGTCAAAGTTTTCTAATTCGTTTTCATAAATCGTTCATATAATTTTTATTTCATCCAGTATTTTCTGTTCATATATAGTTTATGTTCACCTTTTTTTAATTGGCCAAACCTGGTTTATGTTCAAGCTCACTAGTTTTGCTCAAGTTTTGTACATCGATTTATCCAAAATAGTTCGTAACAAAGTTTCTGTTCACGCACTTTCTTTCCGAGTTTTCAAAATCATTCATACATAGTTTTTGTTCATGTCAAAGTTTTCTAATTCATTTTCATAAATCATTCATATATACTTTCTGTTCATCCAATATTTTTTGTTCATATATAGTTTATGTTCACCTTTTTTAATTGGCCAAACCTGGTTTATGTTCAAGCCCACTAGTTTTGCTCAAGTTTTGTACATCGATTTATCCAAAATATTTTGTAACAAAGTTTCTGTTCACGCACTTTCTTTCCGTGTATTCAAAATCATTCATACATAGTTTTTGTTCATGTCAAAGTTTTCAATTCATTTTCATAAATCGTTCATATATACTTTCTGTTCATCCAGTATTTTCTGTTCATATATAGTTTATGTGCACCTTTTTTTAATTGGCCAAACCTGGTTTATATTCAAGCCCACTAGTTTTGCTCAAATTTTGTACATCGATTTATCCAAAATAGTTCGTAACAAAGTTTCTGTTCACGCACTTTCTTTCCGAGTTTTCAAAATCGTTCATACATAGTTTTTGTTCATGTCAAAGTTTTCTAATTCATTTCCCAAAATCGTTCATACATAGTTATGTTCCTCCACTATTCTTTTTGTTCATATATAGTTTATGTTCATCGTTTTGTTTTTTTATTAAAAATTCGGTTGAAACCTAGTTATGTTTAAGCCCACTACTTTTTGCTCAAATTTTGTACCTCGATTTATCCAAAATAGTTCATACCAAATTTCTGTTCACCCACTATTTTGGGGGTTTTCAGAATCATCGATACATAGTTTCTGTCATGTCAAAATTCTCTACATCGTTTTTAAAATCGATCATACATAGTTTATGTTCATCCACTATTTTTCTGTTCATATATATGTTTTATGAATTTCTTGGTTGTAGGTCTATGTTTGTTCTTTAAAATAATATATCACTCTATATTTTTTATGATTCTATTTTTTGTATCCTTCAGTACTTGTACAACGTAATATACAGCCAAGAGCGATGTGCTTTGTTTCTTTTTTAATTGATTGATGGAAAACATGAGCCAGCTTAATTTTGATACGTATGTCTGTACGTTGCAATGTTGCATGCAGTTGGGCAGTTGGGCGACAAAAAACGAAAAAAAAAAACAAGCTAGCTAGCTACTACGGAGTAGTACATTCAATCGACTGTTCGATCCTGCCACAAGGAATTGAACACGACTTAGAGCATCTCCAACAGCATTTCTATAATGGATTTGTAAAAATAGGTGATAGCAAGAGGAGAGAGAAGGTTTACAAAGGAAACAAAGTTTTTGCTTTCCTAGCCTTTCTATAATAGCAATCCAAAACTGGAATTGCAAGTTTCTTTCTATTCTAGACAAATGCATATATGAACGAAATTAACTTCCATCTACACAAAATAATTAACACTTCATCCGAATTAACATCATAGGAACACCAAATCCAAAATAAAAGTTCAAGCATAGAACTGATAGCATAATGCAAGTCCAACATAAAAGTTCATCGTTGGTGCATGAACAACACCACAAACCAAAAGTGCAAACATGTTGCTCTCAAATAGCATCACCACCATTGCCACCGTTGCCACCATTGTTTGGGTAGTACCCTTTTGATGCCAAGATTTGGTCACGACAAATCTCTAGATAAGCCCGAGCCTTGTCATCTAGACCACTTGGATCCATGAACATGATCCTTTGCTCATTCTCCATGATCTTGGCCATCCCCTCGGCGGCCACCTTCTTTTCCTCGATCTCGGCCAACTTCTCCTCGGCCGCCGCCCTCCTCTCCTCAGCCACCGCCCTTCTCTCTTCGGCCACCACCCTCCTCTCCTCGGCCTCCCTCCTCTCCTCCATTTGTTTGGTCTTCAATTCTTTCCTTTGCATAGCAATGTCTTTCCTCACCTCCATCATGTTGTCCAATGATTGCTTGTAGCCTTCCTCATCTCCATTCACCCTGTTGTTTTTTGCTTTCTTCCTTCCCTCGGGCCTTCCTCTATTGACCGATGAGAGAGGAGTTGGGCTACTTGATCCACCATCATCGGAGTCCACCTCAAAAACATCTCCAACCGAGCTAGAAGGAGCCTTCCCCTTGTTTGGAATTTCATTGGAAGGCCGGGTTTTCCATTTCTCATCGTTCTCGAGGATTTTCCAACAATGAAACAAAGTGAAGGCCCTCCCGGGCACTAGTTTGCCCCTTTTCTTCTTAGGTTTGCCCTTGAATAAATTTTGAGCAATGTTTTGCTACAAAAAGAGAGAAATACATATCAACTTGAGCAAAGCAACATCAAAAGAAAGAATACGTACACTAAAATGCTTGCATAAGTCATTACCTTATCTTCGACATTAGTCCCACTTGGATTGAGACGATCAACTTGAGCCAAGCAACATGACCACTTGAAACAATCCACATTAATGATATGGAAACGATTTTGAAGAGAGCCGACACTCCTAGCCATGTCACTCTTGAGGAGAAGTTTGTAGAGCTCATGGATACGGTCCCAATATGTAGAGTTTTGTTGTTCATTCCCAATAATTGAATCTATGCCAATCCTTTTCCACACATTGCACAAGGTTTCATCTTCCTTTTGAGAGAAATTAGTTCCTCTCCCCCTTTTTGGAGTAGGTTCAACAAAACCCTCACTATCACCCTCATCCTCACCCTCTTGTTGTGTATACTCTTGTTGTGATGGTATCTCCGGTGCATCCCCACAAGTGTAGTTCATGAAGGTTTCATTGTCCATGCTACAATTACCGAACAATTTTTAAATTACAAATTTCGTCCTACATTTGTTTGGCTATGTATACAATTGTCCTACACATGCACACACAATCAATACAGAAAAAGATAAAACGAATTACCTTGTGGGCAATTCCTCGAACACCATGAGTGCGCCGGTGACCACGGGGGAAAGCGAGCTCGCATCAGGCTCCATGGAGGCTGCGCGGGTGCCGTAGGAGCCTTCTTGTTCGCCCCCGATCGCTTCCCCGCCGCCGACGCGGAGAGGTCGCGCGGCGGCTTCCTCTGCTTGCGACTGGAGGCAGCAGCGGCACGGGGGATGGTGGCGGAAGGGATGGAGATGCACGCGGCGGCGGCGGGCCCATCGGACGCGGCGGAGGCGGGCCCATCGGACGCGGCGGAGGCAGAAGCGGCGGTCGCGGGCCTCGGCGGCGGCGCCAACCCTAGGCACCGCTGAGCCTTGGGCTTGGCCGCGACCGTGCCGGGAGGTGGAGGAGGAGGTTCGGTGCCGGTGTGGGGTGCGCGGGGGAGGTCGTCCGTGGCCTCCATGGCCGCTGCGGCGGCCGGAGACGGCGGCGGCTAGGTCGCGCGTGCCGGCGGAAACTTCCCGCACCTGGTCGTTGGCTCTCCCGCGTTGTTTTTGGGAATATAGCAAGTGGTTTCAGACTTTGCAAATATACCAAGTGAAGGTGCAAAGATAGCAAGCTTTGTAAAAATTTTGGTTGGGGGACCACTTATACAAAGGCTGTTGGAGCAAGGTTTTTGGGCCAAATTTGTATATTTGCAGTTTTTAGCAATCCTAGCCAAATATAGAGAGGCTGTTGGAGATGCTCTTACGTGATTGGGCCGGCCCGTTTTCGAACCGCTTGAGCGGCACTAGGCGCGCACGCCGCTAAGAGCGGCATACAGGAGCTCTCCCATCCCATCCCATCCCTACGCGGCCGCAAAAGCCTCTTCTTCACCCTCAGCAATCCGGATCTGGACCTCGATGGGGAAGCGCGCAAAGAAGGAGAGGGAGCGTCGTCGTCGTCTTGGCCCCGCTCCTCCTCCTCCTCCCTCCCCTCCTCCTCCTCCCCCGCCCCCCCCTGGGTCGTCGTCCGTCCATTTTGGTGACTCTCCAGCCTTCAATCCTCCTCTCCTCTCTCAATCTGACTAAATGCCAGCCAAACGTAAGTATTGAGAATAAGAAATGAAACCCTAAGTCCTAGTGAGAACAGAGGTCTTTAGATGAGGTGAATTTTGCGCTCACGAAGCCAGTTTGGATTCGAACAATTCCCCAGATCCAGATCCAAGACCCCTCCTCCCCCCTAATCCGCGAGTTAGGGTTTGGCAGCCAAGGCATTAAGCTGTGGCGCTGATCCAGCGGGGATGGGGTCCTCCTGCCTCTCTTATAGGCTGCTGACAAAATATTTGATATCAATCTGAATGCTCTACAATCCTGCTGCTTGCCTGAGTTTGCTTTACTTCTGTTTTTTTTTCCCACTGGGACGTCGTCCGTAGGTTTTGATGAGTCTCTCAGCTCCATCCTCCTCTCCTCTCTCAATCTGAATGCCACCCATACGTCAGTATCGAGAATAAAAAATTAAACCCTAGCCTTACCATATACCCAGTGAGAACAGAAGGCTTTGATGAGGTGAATTCTGCCCTCACGGAGCCAATTTGGATTCGAGCAAGAACACTCCCCTTCCATCCGCGAGTTAGGGTTTGGCGGCGAAGGGATGATCCCGCGGGGATGGGGTCCTCCTGCCTATCTAATCCGCTGCTGAGTTAACATTTGATATTGATCTAAATTGCTGCTGCTTTACTGAGTTTGCTTTACTTTTGTTTTTCCTCCCAACAGCCAACTGGCTGGGGAATTATGGGTTGATCTTGATGCTCTTTGAGACGCCCTCTGGATTTGCACTCTTACATTATGCTGGGGTCAAACTTTTTCGTCCCAAGGCCTTGGAGGTACCTAGTTCCCCCGCTTGATTTCTTATTCTTCAGCTTATTTTATTTATTGACTATAATTGCATGCCCCTGTCCTCTTTGTCATCCACCTAATTTTGTCTGGATTGATTGCAGGATATCTGGTCAGAGTTCGTCAACAGGCGTCCTACGTCAGGAAACGTCGGTACCTCTTATTTCAATTTTGCATCATATTCCCATGCTCGTAAATTTTTATGTTTTGTTCCCCCTCTTACTTAATTGAAGAGACGAATTGAATGAAAACATGCACATTATATTGGCCGTTAGTTTTTTTTTAAATCTTTGCTGAGTATATGTAGGCCATTAGCTGTTTACCAAATTATATGTAGCAGTCTAAAAACACATTCTCGTTTTGCTACCAATTTCTGACTAGGGCCTGACATGATATATGTACCGATCAAAAACATGAGTGGGATCTGATACTCTTTTAAACAAGAGTTAGGAACTTTTCAGTATTTCAGGCTTACTTGATCAAAGACTTCATCCTTCTTTTTCTTTTCTTCTCCAAGTATTATTAGTTCTCTTATTCAGAACCAAAGTCTTCAGCTTTTCCCCTATCTGTTAGTTCTATACTCCTGTTATTTCTTGCAACCAGTACCTCTTTGATTCCCTCTACTACCAGACATGACTTGATTTTTCCTCAAGAAGTGATCGGCTCACAATAGCAAATAAAATATACTAAGCTAAAAAGGGAAAATGTGACTTTCCCTCTTTGATAGCTGGTCAAGTAAATTTGTACAAGAGATTATTCAAGTGAGCAGCTCACAATAGCAAATAAAATATACTAAGCTAAAAAGGGAAAACGTGACTGCAAATTGGTTAAAAGCGTTAACTATATGTCTTCTGTTACACATATTGTAATTATAATTGTTGGGGCTGAAAAAGTTTTAACAATCAGTTAGACTGAATGGTAACCGGTTAAGTATATGATGTTTGCCAGGATCATGGTTAATAGGATACTTCTACCAAATGAGACAAAGATGATATGTTTTTAAAATAGCATACATTGTATTATATAAGTACACTAATCTATTCTGACGTACACTGCAATAATTTGATAGTGAGGACTTTCATAGGCTACATCTTTACAGTTGACGCATATCTGCTAACATGCATCCTCTCTAGTCATGATTGACACATGCCATGGTGTTTGACTGATTGATTGTTTTCTCTGCTAACATACATGCCCGTCTTTGTTTATTCTGTTATCAGGTTGTTTTTCTTAAACAATTTCAAATTTTCGAGGACAAGGCCAGTGCCATTAATAGTAATGGTGTTTCTTCTAAGCTTGCTAATATGATCAAGAGCTCGCTCCAGCCTGGCCAGAAACTTGCTGTTGGAAAACCGGAATATAAAGACATCATTGAAGAAAGTTTGGTAAGTGTAAGCTTCCTTTGTATGTAAACTTTCCCTTCTATGCTTATGCCTGTGAACAGTTTGAGCTCAAAATTTGTTCTGGATTTCTTTTGCCAGAGAATTAAGTGCCTGTTTGATGAAGCTGTGCTGGAAGTAATGTGGGGCATGAAGCATCTCATCAAGATTTTAGTGCCTGATGAAAAATTAGAACTGACTATTGAGGACCGCCTCCAGATTAGTCAAGGAATGAAATTGGTGCTGGATCGTTATGGCTTTAAGGTTGAAGCTAACTTGGTGAGCTCATCACTTCCTTTCCTGTGTCTGAGATGGTTTGCCCCTGTCATGTACTGTTACACTTTCTGATAGTTTGTGCTCTTCCCTCTTTCAGCCACTGACACAAGTATCTGTGTGATATTATCTTAGAAAACTTTGCCCTTTGTGTTTTTCTGTTAGAGATGAAGTGGTATTCCTTTTATGCAGGTTAATTCAGGCATCATTGATATGGCATCTGTCCTGTATGAGTGTGATCGTTTTGAGGATGAACGTGTTCCATGGTTGCAGTATGGTAGCAAGCAGCTTGAGGAGGTATCAGGAATTGACTCTAAGAATTGGAATACACTGAAACTTGCAACTGCTCTCAAGTTAATATGTTATCCTGAAAGTGAAAGCGTGGTTGGTGATTTTGAAGAGGTAAAAAATTGTAATGTTTAGCAACTGTATTCTCATATTTCTCGGAAATAATGTATTCTCAGCTTGTGGCTGTGCATGTGTTGTAAATTTGTCGTTGCAAGTAATGAGCTAATGCCTGTTTTCTGTCAGATGCTGTCAAAGACCGAGACAGAACAATTGGTGGCTGATGCACAAGCTCATCGCTATGAAAAAAAGCTCAATGGTTGGTCTTACATGAAGATCTACGAGGATATTGTGTGGGTCCATGGAGTTAGGCATCAAGCACTAGAAGTGTTGGGTACCATGGTGAAGAAGGCAAGTGAAGATTTGAAGCTGCAACGGCGGTCCATGCCCAAGGTAGCCATGGTCGAGCTAGATCAAGATTTGAACATGCTCCCGAGGTACGTGGGCAAGGGGGCAAAAGAAAAAGTGAAGGTGAACCAGGAATTGACTCTAAGAATTGGAATACACTGAAACTTGCAACTGCTCTCAAGTTAATATGTTATCCTGAAAGTGAAAGCGTGGTTGGTGATTTTGAAGAGGTAAAAAATCGTAATGTTTAGCAACTGTATTCTCATATTTCTCGGAAATAATGTATTCTCAGCTTGTGGCTGTGCATGTGTTGTAAATTTGTCGTTGCAAGTAATGAGCTAATGCCTGTTTTCTGTCAGATGCTGTCAAAGACCGAGACAGAACAATTGGTGGCTGATGCACAAGCTCATCGCTATGAAAAAAAGCTCAATGGTTGGTCTTACATGAAGATCTACGAGGATATTGTGTGGGTCCATGGAGTTAGGCATCAAGCACTAGAAGTGTTGGGTACCATGGTGAAGAAGGCAAGTGAAGATTTGAAGCTGCAACGGCGGTCCATGCCCAAGGTAGCCATGGTTGAGCTAGATCAAGATTTGAACATGCTCCCGAGGTACGTGGGCAAGGGGTCAAAAGAAAAAGTGAAGGTGAACCAGGGGTGTTGGATGCAGATAGATTGAGACAGATAACAAAATATTAGACAAACCAGCGTCTTGTTTGGTGATTTGAAGTGTAGGAGGCAATTCGGTATCGACTCTTAGATGACTTATTTGACTAGACTGGCATTGTGTTTGCTACTCACTTTCAAATAGGGAGCACTGCTAATTCAGATAGATTGAGACAGATAACAAAATATTAGACAAACCAGCGTCTTGTTTGGTGATTTGAAGTGTAGGAGGCAATTCGGTATCGACTCTTAGATGACTTATTTGACTAGACTGGCTTTGTGTTTGCTACTCTCTTTCAAATAGGGAGCACTGCTAATTTCATCATCATCCTTGATCATCTTACATTTAGTGGTTGATAATTTATTGAGCCTTGGAATGGTGTCTGAGTGCATGCACCTTAATTTTTTACCAGTCTAGAACAGCTCAAAATGAGCGCTAGCTGTTTGATTACGCGTCACACTCGGTAAACAGTCAAGATGATTTAGTGTTAGTAGTCCTGGAACATCGCTATGAAGATAAGCTCGATGACTGGACTTACATGAAGATCTTTATTGTGTGGGTCCATGCATGGAGAGTTAGGCGTCGGCACTAGTACTGTTGAGTTCCATGGTCAAGGAAGCAAAAAAAGATTTGAAGCGCATCAGGGGTCCATGTTCAAGGCGGAAGAACAAGAATTGAAGCTGCACCAGGATGCAGATGGATTGAGACAGATAGCAAAAAAAATTAGACAAGCCAGCGTCTTGTTTGGTGATTTAGGTCCAGTTCTTTTACCAGCTTAAAATATAAGTAAGTTGTCCCCTCTCCAGAGTCATCCGACTTATTACATGGAGCTTCTAAACTAGTCATCCTATAACTAAACTAGAAACTCCAAATAATAAGCTGGGTGGCTTATAGGAGAAGCTGGATAGTGGGCAGATTATTTTTTAAGCCGCCAAAAAAACTGGGCCTTAAAGTGTAGGAGGCAATTCGGTATCAATTCTTAGATGACATGTTTGACTAGATTGCATTGCGTTTGCTACTCTCTTTCAAATAGGGAGCACTCCTCTTCATCTTCATCCTTAATCTTCCTACATTTAGTGGTTGAATAATTTATTGAGCCTTGCCTTGGAATGGTGTTTGAGTGCATGCGCCTTTGTTGGCCTGTCTAGAACAGCTCAAAATGAGCACGAAATGCACGTCGGCTGTTTGATCACACTCAGCAAACAGTCAAGTTGTTTTAGTGTTACCAAGGTTAGAAAAAGCGCTAGGCATAGGCGAGACGATTGGCATTCGCCTAGCACCTAGACGGTGATTAAGCGCACTAGGCGGGCATATAGTTTGCACCAGGATGGCGAGCATATAGTTTGCACTAGGCGCAGCTCGATGACTGGACTTACATGAAGATCTTTATTGTGTGGGTCCATGCATGGAGAGTTAGGCGTCGGCACTAGTACTATTGGGTTCCATGGTCAAGGAAGCAAAAAAAGATTTGAAGCTGCATCAGGGGTCCATGGTCAAGGCGGATGAACAAGAATTAAAGCTGCACCAGGATGCAGATGGATTGAGACAGATAGCAAAAAAAATTAGACAAGCCAGCGTCTTGTTTGGTGATTTAGGTCCAGTTCTTTTACCAGCTTAAAATATAAGTAAGTTGTCCCTCTCCAGAGTCATCCGGCTTATTATATGGAGCTTCTAAACTAGTCATCCTATAACTAAACTAGAAACTCCAAATAATAAGCTGGGTGGCTTATAGGAGAAGCTGGATAGTGGGCAGCTTATTTTTTAAGTCGCCAAAAAAACTAGGCCTTAAAATGTAGTAGGCAATTCGGTATCAATTCTTAGATGACATGTTTGACTAGATTGCATTGCGTTTGCTACTCTCTTTCAAATAGGGAGCGTTGCTCTTCATCTTCATCCTTAATCTTCCTACATTTAGTGGTTGAATAATTTATTGAGCCTTGCCTTGGAATGGTGTTTGAGTGCATGCGCCTTTGTTGGCCTGTCTAGAACAGCTCAAAATGAGCACGAAATGCACGTCGGCTGTTTGATCACTCAGCAAACAGTCAAGTTATTTTAGTGTTACCGAGGTTGGAAAAAGCGCTAGGCATAGGTGAGGCGATTGGCATTCGCCTAGCGCCTAGACGGTGATTAAGCGCGCTAGGTGCAGCCTAGGCGGGCATATAGTTTGCACCATCAGGTGTTTATTTCAGTTATTATATATCTATACACAGTAATTTAGATCATATAAATAAGTATGCTACCAATAACTGGCTTTGGATTATGTCCCATTTGATTCTTTAGCGTAATATGACATGATTTCTAGGTGGAGAACACAATTTATTGATTGCACTGTCTAGAGTACCGCTTATGCCCTAGGCGAGGCGGTTGCCCATCGCCTAGTGCCTAAGCGAGCTAAAGTGTCGCCTAGGTGCTGCCTAATCCAACACTGAGTGTTACTAGGAAGTCGATTGTAATTATTGATACGCTCAACCGGATCAACGTTGTGTCCAGTAGGGCATCAGAGTACGCGCCGACCTTACTGGTTCGAGGTTGGAGAAAGTTAAAGCGAAAGTGATGTCGCTGCCTGTGCCTCACACCACCCAAACACACAAACTCGTCTGATCTGAAAGACTCTAGCTAGAAAAGAATCAACCCTCATATGTTCACGCCATGATCCAGGCACCGAGGTTCCCACACTCCTATCCTGAAGCGACGATGGCACCGAGGTTCCCACCCTCATATCCTAGAGCGACGAATGGATGAGGAAGGAACTCCCACTCTTAGAATCCACCGATAGCGTCACGTGTGACTCTAGTCGAATCCTATGTCATGAGAGCAGGGAAGGAGAAGTCGTTCTCTTTTGTTGGTTTTTCTTTTACATGAGTGACAGAGTGAGTGATACCCCAAATCATCTTTTCCCACACAGAAGTCCATGCTGCTGACATTCCTATCAAAGGCAGTTCAATACATTAGGCATTGATCATTGTAGTACTTTAGATTTGGAACATTTAGCTACAAATACATTGTCACATCTCAATTTATTATGAAACATATTTTTCATGCATTACGAAGCATATAATCTCTTCACTATATAATAGAATGCAGGAAATGTCAATCAATCAATATCGGGATCCAAGAACAATGTGCAAAAACAATCAGATCCAACAAAACATATTATTTTCAACACCTATACGAATATGTTGGTAAAATATCTACTACGTTAAGGCATCCAACAATTTTGAAGTACATTACAAATTGCACCTGAATGTGCAACATCCCCAGCGTGGAGTACCACTTCATTTAGCGATTGGATAAAATGCCACTGAAATCTACTATGTGCAGTCTTCATAGTTTTTATCACTTGCGTTGCTACCTTCGTGAAAACATCCACTCAGTTTCAAGGTAGAATCCAAAGATCTGAAAAACTTAGAACTGATATAACAATTACCCCAAACCATTCATATACATTTGATCGGTAAAGTTGGTATACTTAAACAGAGCAAACTACTTCAAGGTTTACCTCACTTCGCTTGTGTACGTTACATCTTCAAGAATAATGGCTTTGGAATCAGCACCCATGGAACAGCTACCGGGTCAAGCACAAGCAAAGCTGTTACACATACTTCTCGTAAGGAAATAGCTCGTTCTGTCCCGTATCATCTGTTAGGCTGAGCAACATATCTATCATAACATGGTAAAGATATGCTTTTGACCCTATGCACCACTTGATGATGATAAGCATGGACATAATGCCAAATAGTATGTTCAATAAGAGCAGATGGGGAACGAACTGGAACCTGTAACAAAAGCGAACAGCAGTAAGCAGGATGGGCCGGGCGATGAAGGAGAAGCGGCAGGCTCAGGAGAGCCGCACGCGGTGGGTGCAGGTGAAACGGCACCCACGTCGGGTGCACCGGGGGGCGTGCCCGACACATGCACATGCGCGTCCGTGCGCGTCGGAGTAGGAACGTCGATCGCCACTGTATCCTGCACATGTAGAGTATCACCTGGAGGAGGCAGATTAGTGGATAGGTACGTAGAAAGGTTTTTCTTAGTTGGTCAGGCCAACTATGCGATTTTTCTCCGGAAAACTAGGAACCTCCTGAGAGGCGATTAGGGTTTCGAGGAGAAAAGGCGGCGCACGTTCGATCTCGGTTGGCGGGGCGCTTTGGGGGTCGGCATGGACTCTACATCCGATCCGGTGAGAGGGAAGGAGAAGGTGAGCTCCACATCTGCCTCAGGTGCGACACGGTCTCGCCTGGAGGAAGCGATGAGAAAGCTGGACTTGACAGAGGAGGAGGCGACGCCCTTGGTCATCAACGATCTTGAGGAAGGAGCGCAGGCAAAGTGGGCACTCGCTGGGAAGGTTCTGTATCGCAGCACTTTTCACATCCAAACCATTGCGAGTGCTCTCAGACCAGCTTGGGGAAACCCTAGAGGACTGGTTTTCCGCCCAGCGGGAGAGAACATGTTCGTGGCGGAGTTCGAAAGCAAACGTGATCGCGATCGCGTCTGGGACGGGTCTCCGTGGCACGTGAGTCGGCATGCAGTTGTTCTGGAGGAATTCATGGATTATATGCAGCCGTCAGAATTGAAATTTGATAAACTTCAGATATGGGCGAGGGTGCTTAACCTACCCTTTAATCTGAGGAATGAAAAGTGGGGGAAAGAGGTGGCTCGTCAGATTGATAAGACTGTTAAGGTGGTGCAATTTGATCCGGTTGGAGGTTACCTGAGGGCTCGAGTGATGATTGATGTCTCGAAGCCATTGAGAAGATGGATTCCTATTGATTCTGCAGCAAGAAAGAAAGTGGATTGGTACGAGGTTCAGTATGAGCATGTACCAAATTTTTGTTTCTCGTGTGGCCGGCTTGGCCACGCTGATATCCTTTGCCCAACACCAGGGACACGTGATGAGAATGGACAGCTTCCTTACAAAACAAGCATCCGTGCACCTGATGATCGTAAGAAGACGTCGTCCAATGAGACCTCCTTCAAGGAGCAATATTCCTCGCAGAATTGTAAAATGGATGCTCCTTCGGCGAATTCGGGCTCTGATCCTAATCCTGAGGTTTCGTCCCCATCAAAACAACAAAAGAATAAGAGGAAGGGGGGGCCTCAGAAGCAAGTTTACAGGGAAGTTGCTAGGCCCTTGCTGATTACTGATGGGGAAACCGGTCAGACTAATGAGTTTGCCCTGTGTACTGCCAGTAAATCAAACAATGGGGAAGAAGGTTCTGAGAAGGTGACTGAACATGTAACGAAGAAGAAGAAAGAGACACCCACAAATTCTGAAAATTCGGCAGTGGCTGCGGAGCAGCACTGCCGGGTGTTAAACGGAGTCAGTTGACAAAGGAGTGGATACGATCCTATCTCGTAGAGCTAACTGTATATTGTCTAGATAGCTACGGAGTTAGTTAGGTTGTTGTAAATCCTAACCAAGTTGTAAACCCTAGATGCATTGAGCATATAAATATACAGTCAAGCCTACCCTTGAGAGGTACGGCACAACCAAATCAATCTACGTTCTTTTACATGGTATCAGAGCCTACCGCTCTTTGATCATCCATGGCTCCAAACAACTCGCCCTCTGCCCCGGCTGTCAACATCCAACAAGCTCTTGCCACCGCGATCACGATCAAGCTCGACGCCGACAACTATCTCCTATGGAGGGCTCAGGCCCTCCCAGCTCTCTACAGCCTTGATCTGGCTGACCTGGTAGATGGAACCAGGGTCGCTCCACCGAAGAAGATCGCGGCGGCGACAGGGAGCTCCACTTAGGTGGACAACCCAGAGTACGCCGTCTGGTTCAAGCAAGACCAGCAGATCCTTAGTGGTTTGCTGGCCTCCCTGATGCCGTCCGTAGTTGGCCATGTGCTGCTGCTCGGGACGGCGGCCCAGGTATGGGACACTCTTGATCGGATGTTCGCATCCCGGTCACAAGCGAAGATCGTGCAACTTCGCTCGGCGCTCGTACGGCCGAAGAGAAGGGACATGTCCATGTCCGAATACTACAATCATGTGAAGAAGATTGCTGACACCATGGCGACGGTCGGCAATCCCCTCCGCGACTCGGAGATCATCTCCTACATCCTTGGTGGCCTCGGCGACGACTACGACAACTTCACCACCTCCATCTCCGTGATTGCCTCGAGGGGCACAGACGACTTCACCCTCGGCGATCTGTACGGCCACATGGTCGCATACGAGGCGCGCAATGGCGATCGCGCGCCCAGTGGCTCCCCTCAGTTTCAGCACTCCGCCAACAATGCTTCGCGTGGAGGAGGACGCGGCGGCTTTGGCCGTGGCGGTGGTGGCCGCGGACGCGGTGACGGTGGCGGCCGCGGCTATGGAGGAGGCCGCAACGGCAACGGAGGTGGCTATGGCGGCGGCTACGGTGGAGGCCGCAATGGTGGCGATCGCGGCGACCACTACGGGCGTGGCAACGCCCAAGGAGGAGGTGGGCGTGGACGCGGCGGCAAGTCCACATGCCAGATCTGCCATGTCTACGGACATGATGCACTTCGCTGCTACTCCCGGTTTGATCATGCCATACAACCGGAGACCTCAAATCGGGCGGCCAACTACTCCAACTCCAGCGATGTCACCGACCCGCACTGGTACATGGACTCCGGAGCAACGGACCACATGACCAATGATATGGAGCGTCTTCATGTCTAGGAAAACTACAAGGGCCAGGATCAGATTCAGGTTGCAAATGGTACGCATATTCCTATCTTACATGTTGGTGAATCCTCTTTACTTAGTTCAAATAATTTCTCTCTACGTCTCAAAAATGTCCTACATACTCCACACATTAGCAAAAATCTTGTCTCCGCTAGTAAACTTGCCTTTGATAACAATTGCTTTGTTGAGCTTCATCCTGATTCTTTTCTTGTTAAGGACCGCAACACGAGGCAAACTCTTCTGCACGGTAGAGCTCACGAGGGCCTATATCCGGTACCACGTCCATGTCATCGCCAAGCTCATCTCACCACCCCATCCAAGGACGTGTGGCACCGGCGCCTCGGCCATCCTTCATCCACCATCGTTCAAGCCATCATCTCCGCCAATAAATTAGCTTCGTCATCAAATAAAGAGCTAGCTGGGCATGTCTGTGATGCGTGCCAACAAGCGAAAGCTCGACAGCTTCCTTATGAGTTGTCTAGTAGAGTCTCTACTTTTCCCCTTGAGTTAGTCCACACGGATGTGTGGGGACCGGCTGTTAAATCTTCCGGTGGTTTCAGTTATTATGTAAGTTTTTTGGATGATTTTAGTAAATTCACATGGGTCTATCTGTTGAAACACAAGTCTGATGTTGAACATGTCTTTTATCAATTCCAAAAACGTGTTGAGATATCTCTTGGCACTAAAATTCGCTCGGTTCAATCCGACTGGGGAGGCGAGTACCACAAGCTACACCAATATTTTCATGATACAGGCATTACTCATCGACTCTCATGTCCACACACTCACCAACAGAACGGTGCAATCGAAAGAAAACACCGCCATCTAGTTGAAACCGCCCTTGCACTTCTTGCTCAAGCTTGTGTTCCCATTCGTTTCTGGGATGATGCGATCCTTACTGCCTGTTACCTAATTAATCGCATGCCCAATCGTACCATTCATAATGCCACTCCAGTTTCTAAACTGTTTAAACTCCCCGTTAAATACGATGCACTCCGCGTTTTTGGCTGCGCCTGCTGGCCGAACCTCCGGCCATATCACAACCGAAAACTCTCGTTTCGTTCAACTTGGTGCGTGTTTCTTGGCTACGGTCCAGATCATCTTGGTTTTAAGTGTCTTGATCGCTCATCTGGTCGCATCTATGTCTCCCGCGACGTAGTGTTTGATGAAACCGTGTACCCCTTTTCCACCGATAATTCATCCAGTAATTCTCAACCCACTGAGGATCTTCTTCTTCTTCCAGAACCAGTTGGAGATTCATCACCGGGTAATGATATGGACTGTGCTACTAATTTGGTCCCTAGTTCTGCTGTTTCAGGTGCCACTGACCACGTCGATCACGCCGAGCATGGCGTGCATGCGCCCCCTTACGTCGATCATGGGGCGCCCGCCTCGCCGAGTCCGGCCCACGATGCGTCCTCGGACGAGGAGTCGCCCTCGCCATCCACGCCACCCACTCCATCGCCTGGGCCGGCCCATGAGGGCGATCCTGCGTCGCCCGTGTCCTCTTCATCCCCGACACCGACTCCAAGTCCAGCACCTGCTCCTGCTGCTCATCCGATGCGCACCAGGCTCCGAAACAATGTGGTACAGCCAGTCAAGCTATTCGATGGTGTAGTTCGGTATGATATTACCAAGTGTGCCTTTGCTGCTGAGCTAGTGTCACATCATGATGCCATTGGTGTTCCTGCCTGGAAGGACGCCATGGACGTTGAGTTTGCAGCTCTTTGTCTCAACAACACTTGGCGCCTTGTGGAACCACCTAAAGGGCATCACATCGTCGGCTGCAAATGGGTTTATAAACTGAAGCAGAAGCCGGATGGCACCATTGATCGCTATAAAGCCCGTCTAGTGGCCAAGGGCTTCACACAGCGTGCTGGAATCGACTACACTGACACC
Source organism: Puccinellia tenuiflora (assembly GCA_012064385.1). Classification (NCBI taxonomy): domain Eukaryota; kingdom Viridiplantae; phylum Streptophyta; class Magnoliopsida; order Poales; family Poaceae; genus Puccinellia; species Puccinellia tenuiflora. Next base: position 1,016,603 of record QRDG01000175.1, on the reverse strand, counting down.
TTCTCTCCGGTGGTGAAACCAACAACGGTTCGGCTCATCTTGTCCATCGTCGTGTCTCGCAACTGGGTTCTCCGACAGGTGGATGTTCAAAACGCCTTTCTCCACGGCGATATCCAGGAGGAGGTATACATGTCTCAACCACCTGGTTATGTTGATCCACATCGACCTCACCATGTCTGTCGGCTCCAGAAATCACTTTACGGACTCAAACAGGCACCACGAGCGTGGTACTCGAAGCTGAGTGTCAAACTACAGTCCCTGGGATTTACTCCTTCCAAAGCAGATACCTCACTGTTCATTTTCCTTGACACCAGAGTCACCATTTACATGCTGATTTACGTGGACGACATCATCATTGCCGGTTCCTGTCATCGTGCTGTTGAGAGACTTCTGAAGAAACTCCGTGACTCGTTTGCTGTCAAGGATCTGGGGGAACTGTTATACTTTCTTGGAGTAGAAGTATCTCGCATGGCAGATGGAATTGCTCTTAGTCAGTTCAAATATGCTACTGACCTACTCCGGAAGGTGAATATGCAGAACTGCAAAGGGAGTACCACACCGATGTCTGCATCAGACAAACTCAGCAGAAATTCAGGCACCCTGTTAACTAACGCTGAAGCTTTCATGTATAGAAGCACCGTGGGAGCGCTGCAATATCTGTGTTTGACGTGGCCAGATATAGCCTTTGCTGTAAACAAAGCTTGTCAGTTCCTCTCTGCTCCAACCGACGTGCACTGGTCTGTTGTCAAGCGAATACTACGGTATGTGAAGGACACACTTCCGGTTGGGCTCAGCATCCGGCGTTCCATGTCTACTGAACTCAGTGTTTATACGGATGCAGACTGGGCCGGTTGCCCTGACGATCGACGGTCAACCGGCGGCTATGCGGTGTTCTATGGACCTAACCTGATATCATGGAGCTCTCGGAAACAACCAACAGTGAGTAGGTCGAGTACCGAGGCAGAATACAAGGCCATTGCGAATGGTACAGCAGAGGTGACATGGCTGCAGTCAGTTCTCCGAGAGCTAGGTGTGTTTCAGCAACAAGCTCCAATCTTGTGGTGCGACAACTTAGGAGCAACGTTCCTCACAGCGAATCCGGTGTTTCACGCTAGAACAAAACACATCGAAATAGACTTTCATTTTGTGCGGGAGAAAGTTTCAGCTAGAGCATTGAGAGTACGGTTCATCTCTACACATGATCAGGTTGCTGATATATTTACCAAGGCACTTGGGAAGGAGGCTTTTGATCGTCTGAAGTATGGACTGAATCTAGTTAGCACCCGTTCGGATCGAGGGGGGCTGTTAAACGGAGTCAGTTGACAAAGGAGCGGATACGATCCTATCTCGTAGAGCTAACTGTATATTGTCTAGATAGCTACGGAGTTAGTTAGGTTGTTGTAAATCCTAACCAAGTTGTAAACCCTAGATGCATTGAGCATATAAATATACAGTCAAGCCTACCCTTGAGAGGTACGGCACAACCAAATCAATCTACGTTCTTTTACACCGGGAACAATGAGTTGTATAAGCTACAACTGCCGGGGGCTTGGGAACCCCGAGGCAGTTAGAGAGCTTCGTAACATTACGAAGCAAGAAGGTCCCGGCCTGCTCTTTGTGATGGAAACAAAGATTAGTGCCAAACGTGTGGAAGCCTTAACGAATCAGTTGGGTTTTTCAAATTGTTTTGCTGTAAGTAGTGTTGGTCTGAGTGGTGGAATTGGACTATACTGGTCCAAGGATTTTTCAGTTGAGTTGAAAAACTACAGTTCTGGCCATATTGATGTTATGGTGCAGCTAGTGGATCAAGATTCCTTCAAATGGAGATTTACCGGTTTCTATGGAGCGCCTAGAGCAGTTGATAGACACCAAAGCTGGCGTTTCCTACGCACGCTTTATGCGATTCCGCATAATGTGTGGCTATGTATGGGTGATTTTAACGAGACCTTGTATGCTGATGAACACTTCAGTCGTGTGGCACGGCCGGAGTGGCAGATGAGGGCGTTCCGTGAAGTGATTGATGAATGTGAGTTGCAAGACCTTGGTTGGTCGGGGGTGCCATATACTTGGGATAACCGCCAATCCGGCAATGCCAATGTGAAAGCCCACCTAGACCGTGCTTTTGGGAATGAATCCTTTAGGCAGAGCTTCGAGCATGTAAGGGTACGACACATCAGCTCAGGTGAATCAGATCACTGTTTCGTAGTGGCTGACCTCCGGGAGCCGAGGAGTGCTCGTAGTCAGCGAAAACAATTTCGATATGAAAACGTCTGGCAGACGCATTCGGACTATGATCGGCTGGTGATGGAGACATGGCAGATGTAGACACGTGCTCCTACTTTGCAGGGAGTTGTTGCCTCACTCAATTCTCTGCAACATGTACTTGAGCCATGGGGTTCGAAAGAATTTGGGAGTCTCGCTAGAACTGTTCGGCAGCTTCAGGCAAAACTGGATAAACTTTGTCGACATTCTGTGGGTAGAGGTCCTACTGATGAAGAGCAACACACCATTCGTAAGCTGCGCGAGGCTCTCCGACAAGAAGAAGTGTGGATGCGGCAACGCTCCAGAGTTTTGTGGTTGCGGGAGGGTGACCGCAACACTAGGTATTTCCATGCACAAGCAAAACAGAGACAACGACTTAATAAAATCTCGGGTCTTAAAAGATCAGACGGTTCTGTTTGTTTGTCTGTTGAAGAGGATAAGTTGGAGGTTCAGGCGTTCTGTCAACAACTCTATACCTCTCAAGGTTTTGTTGATACGAGCGAGCTGATATCACATGTTCCGGAACGAGTGACAGCGGAAATGAATTACATGCTGGACAAGCCTTTTGAGCCTGAGGAAGTTCATGTGGCTTTATTCCAAATGGCTCCTTCAAAAGCTCCTGGTATTGATGGTTTTACAGCGGGATTTTTTCAACGGCACTGGCAATTATTGAAGGATGATGTAACTAGTGCTGTGTTGGGTTTTCTGAATGGAGGAGAGCTACCGAGTGGCCTTAATGATACTTCGATCACTTTAATTCCTAAGGTCCGGTGCCCACAATCTATCTCTCAATATCGTCCTATTGCTCTCTGTCTGGTTTTGTATAAAATAGCGGCCAAAGCTATTACCAACAGATTGAGGGTTTGCATGGACGATATTATAAGTGAAGAACAAAGTGCGTTCGTTCCTGGACGGCTAATAACAGATAATGTGCTTGTTGCTTTTGAAAGTGTGCATACGATGAAACGTTGAAAGAAGGGGAAGAATTTCTCGTGTGTAGTTAAGCTAGACATTATGAAAGCTTACGATAGGGTGGAATGGAATTACCTCGAGGCTATTCTCCTGAAGCTAGGTTTTAGCATGGACTTGGTGAGATTAATTCTGAAGTGTGTCTCTTCAGTGAGGTTTTCTGTTCGGGTTAATGGTGAGCTCCTCCCTTTTTTCACACCTACAAGAGGTTTGCGTCAGGGAGACCCGATGTCACCGTTTCTTTTCCTCTTATGCTCGGAAGGCTTCTCATCTCTGCTCAAATATTATGGTCATATTGACAGGGGGATCAGAGTTGGGTTTCGAGGTCCGTGGGTAAGCCACTTGCTATTTGCGGATGATTGCCTTATTTTTCTTGGAGCAAATGCGCAAAGTGCAACAAGACTCAATGATATTCTGATGATTTATGGTGGTGCGTCGGGTCAGCGAGTTAATCGTGATAAAAGTGCAATATTTTTTAGCCCTAACACACCACATGGGATCAGGCAGGTTATAAAACAAACGTTAGATGTGCATGTTGAGGCGTTCAGCGAGCGCTATTTGGGCCTCCCTACCGCTGTTGGTAAGATTACTAGTGGAACTTTCGATCATATTAGGGAGAGAGCCAGAAGTAAGCTGCAAGGCTGGTCAGAAAAACAGTTCGCGTGTGCGGGACGGGAAACTCTTCTGAAGTCTGTCATACAAGCAATTCCAATGTTCAGCATGAGTTGTTTTTTGTTGACTAAGAAGGTTTGCAAAAGTCTGTCAGCGTGTATGGCACTGTTCTGGTGGAGCAGCTCTCTGGATAAGCGCTCGATTCACTGGATTTCATGGCAGAAGCTTGCAACCCCAAAATGTAAAGGCGGGATGGGATTCCGTGATTTGCACCTGTTTAACTTGGCACTACTTGGGAAACATGGTTGGCGTTTTATGACAAACCCAAACTCCCTGTGTGCTAGAGTGATGAAAGGGAGATATTTCCCTGATACAGATTTCATGAGTGCTCCTGTTCCGCAAACAGCGTCGGCTACATGGCGAGCAATTGTCGCAGGTAGACAGGCACTACAAACTGGTTCGATCACTAGAGTGGGTGATGGATCATCGATCAGTGTATGGCGTGACCGATGGATCCCCTCTACTATCACTATTTCCCCTCTGTTCAAGCCTGCAGCTACATCTATTGAACTTGTCAAGGATTTGATTGATTCTGACAATTGGACTTGGAAACATGATTTGGTTTATTCTACCTTTATCAAACCTGACGCTGATGCTATACTCAATATTCCTTTGCGACAGGGAGGAGGTGAGGATTTTTTAGCATGGGCACATGAGAACAATGGTAATTACACTGTTAAATTGACGAACCGAGCTCTAGCGAATCAAAAAGAGCGTAATGCTCTAGATGAAGGGCAGGCTACCGGATCCTCAGTAGACGAACAACAGATGTGGAATGCCGTTTGGAAACTGAATGTGGTCCCCAAGGTTAGAGTGTTCTGGTGGCGTGTTATTAAGGGCATAATTCCTGATGAATGCACCTTACGACATCGTCACATCAAGACGGTAGCAACATGCAATATTTGCCTGGCTATGGAGGAGAATTTGGAGCATGATTTGCTGCATTGTTCCCATGCTCGAAGGTTCTGGGATGAAGCTCATCTTCTGTTCGACTTCCATCTCCCTAGATTACACCCTGATACCTGGGCGAGGGACATTTTATGTGGTGATATGGTCTCGGCAAAGGACAGACCTATAGTTATCACGGTGATGTGGTCGATTTGGTTATCTCGCAATAGATGGACACATGATGGAGAACGGATTGATCCAGCGACCTCAGTCAGACTAACCAGAGAGGCTTTTAACTCTGCTGGATATTCCGAGGCAGAATGCACTCATTTTGCCAGGCCATGGATGGCGACCACCTGACGTAGATGTTGTCAAAATCAATACAGATGTGGCTGTCCGCTGTTTGGAAGGGAAGAGTGGTGCAGGTGGTGTCACTCGATCTTCAGTAGCCCTTTTGGGTGCTTGGAGTAAACCGTATCCGGGTGTGACGGATCCCATGATCGCTGAAGCCATGGCAATGCGCGATGGTATCATCTTTGCAAAGCTACGGGGATTCAACAAAGTCACTATGGAGACGGATTGCCTGGAGGTTGTTTCACTCTGGAACTCTCGCCGCGACTGACGCTCAGTTGTGGCTCCAATTCTGATAGAAATAGGAGAGCTTGTTACTAGTTTCATTTCTTTCGTTGTTCAACATGTACCCCGTTCAGCCAATGTTCCTGCTCATCTTTGTGCCAAGTTTTCTTGCACGATTGACAGGACATAAAGCTGGACTGAAGACCCTCCTAGCTTCCTGGTAAGCAGCCTATTGGCTGATTGTCCAGCGAATGCTTTTGTTGAATAAAGCTCTCTAAGTTACTTGCCAAAAAAAAGATTAGTGGATAGGTAGGATAAGTCATATGTACGCACATGATCATTCGTAGCCTGTTCATACACAGGAAACGTGATAGCCTGACGTAGAGTAGGAATATCGACTATAACCCCAGAGTAGCATACGGGAAAACAGACTCATCGAAAACAACGTCTCGAGAGATGTAAATGCATCCAGTGGACCGATCGAGGCACTTGTAACCTTTGTGCATAGGACTATAGCCTAAGAAGACACACATCTTAGATCGAAACTCTAGTTTATGAGCGTTGTACTTGCGAAGACTAGGCCAACACGCACATCCGAAAATACGGAGAAACTCATAATTCGGTTGGAGTTTGAGAAGGCGGAAAATAGGAGTATCCTTGTTAAGAACCGGAGTGGGCATGCGGTTAATTAAATAACACGCGGTCAAAAACGCTCCATCCCAAAAACGTAAGGGAAGAGAAGAATGAGCAAGCAAGGCAAGACCAGTTTCAACCAAATGACGATGCTTGCGTTCAGCAACTCCGTTTTGCTGAGAAGTATGGGGACAAGACACACGGTGAGAGATGTCGGTGCGCTGAAAATACTGATGGAGCCTGTGATATTCGCCGCCCCAATCGGACTGGACGGCTTTAATTTGGTGTTTAAAAGAAGCTCAACATGAGCCTGGAAAGCGTGAAAGACTTGCTCAACATCAGACTTGTGCTTAAGAAGATAAATCGAGCAGAAACGTGAGTAGTCATCAATAAAACTAACATAATGTTTAAAACCACCGGAAGAAGCAACGACAGGACCCCAAACATCAGAGTGAATAAGCTCAAGAGGCGCAGTGGTAACATGAGAAGATAAATTATATGGCAATTGATGACTTTTGGCACGCTGACATGCATCACAAATCAAAGAGGTGTTGGCTGGAGCACAAGATAAATCATGATTCTTAACAATGGCTTGCACTATATTATTTGTAGGATGACCTAGACGCTGGTGCCACTGAGACTATGTAGTCTTGGCACCAGAAAAAGCATGATGAGATGACGACGACAACGCACGACTAAAAGGAATGGGGTAGAGTCCTCCATGACTTCTACCGTGAAACAGAATTCTTCGGGTGGCCTTGTCCTTAACAAAGAAAAAATGACGGTGAAATTCTACAAAGACGTCATTATCAACAACTAAAATTTCCGATTATGGGGTTAAACTATGTGAGCAAACAAAAAATTATACTTTATAATGTTGTAGCATTCTAAAAATAAGAAATAGACAAGTATAAAAAATTAGTATAAATTGTATTAATGGCCCAATTTTTTATTGGACTGACCCTGAACGGAGTCGATCTGACACGTCGGGATGTCATGGATCTGCAGCCACGTCTTGACCGAGTAGTCCGTAGTGTCGAACCAGAACCTGTATATAGATGCTTATGTCAAGATAACATCGAATGAAAATTATACGAGCGGATAGTTATCGAGACTTGCATCTGAGTCTGTTCTCTTCACTGTAGATGGCGTAGAATTTGTCTGGCTGAGTTCTTCCCAGAGCAGCCTCACGATGCACCTGGCCGTCACCCTTCTCGTACACCTACAAGCAGCTTGGGCACATCCAACTGCACAGACACAATGGTAAAATCGTCATCATCAGAAAAATCTCCGGTGCAATAGGGGAAACCCAAGATTTGTGTAGTCATCTAGACGTATGTACAGTGGCTCCAGTCATGGTCAGCTTCTCGGTCACACGGGAGACCAACCATATTGTGGCCTTATCACGGTCGTTTCCCCAGGCACCATCGCAATCAAGCGGCAGCGATACGGCTACAAGCTTGACCATCGGGACTTTGTGGGCTCACGGGTAGCCACAATGCGATGCTACGAGATTTGGAGCAGTGGGAGCATGGGACAGTGGTTGAGGATGATGGGACACAAACCCAATCATCGTTATCTATTTTATAATGCTGTCCGGTGGCAGCTAGTGTGGTAGAACCACGTACCTAGTGGAAAATTTGTGGTGGAGCACTGGTGGCACGATTTGTGGTAGAGCCCTGGTGGTGGCATGGATTGTTGTAGAGCCTGTTCCTGTGTACGTGATACAATTGTGCCGGAGACTAGCGGTCAGATAAATTATTCTAACTTTGTTGATCCCAATAAACTTAATTAAATTGTGTGTTAAGAAATTCGTACTCTATTGAAAATTGTTTTCAGTCTTCCATAATTATAGACATAAAAAATCAGTTCCATAACTATTTTTTTGGGACTTGGGTTTTTTCTCTTTCTTTTTCTCACAGAAGACTGGTGCTCCACCTCCGCATCACCTCTCATCCTCATCGGAAGCACAGTTGCTTGCTCGCCGGCTGCCTCCGCCTCATCTCCTATTCCTGACGCGGAAGTGCGGCCTCCCGCCTCCCTCATCCTCCACCAACATGGTCACTAGCGGCACATGTCAACCTCCCTCCTACCACGGCCATCGCCTCCACCAGGAACGTGACCGCCATGCCCATTTCGCTGGCCCTTCCCATCACAATGTTTATTGACTCTATTTGTAATAACCTTTTTTTTGGTAAAAATGCAACTTTATTGAATCACAATGTTTTACATGGAAACTCGATTAGCTATTGATGGTAGTGTAGAACAGGTCATCGCACACGGTTAGAATTGTGCATCGCACACGCGTTGTTCTCAATTTGGGCGATTGGGGTGCCCATCACATACGATTTCGGAACACCAACCATGTAAGGGTGTGCATTTTGTGCCCCTTCACGCAACATTATTAGTAGCACAGTTCAATTAAGCGCTAGACGTTAATTGAGCGTTTTTCCTTCGCTTTAATCTTTTTTGAAGGATTAAAGTGCTAAGTGCAATTAAATGCAAGTTTAAGCGTAGTTGAGTGCTAAGCATTTTGTTCCGCTCGGCGTCTAAGTAAGCTTAAGCGTGCTTTTTATTACCTTGATTAGTAGTAACCGTGTGTTTGACACTATCACACATGCTTAATTATGCTTAACCACGTGAAAAGTTGTGACCAGCAAAAGGAGCCCCATGTCAGCATATTCAAAATTTCTGTTGATAAGCAAATTATCCAGAATTTAACACGCAGTACATAAGGCAAACATCACAGGTCACTTTCATCAACCATAGAATCACATATATATTCACATCACACAACACACAACACATTCGCAGAACACATAGATCACACATGCATGAAAATTGCATCAAATAGGTAAGCAAAAAGAACACGTTAAGTTTGTCAAACAATCAACACACACAGACACACATTGGGACCTTGCCAACTTATAAGCTAGGTAGAATTCAGATCCTTTGCGAATGATATGGGACGTGTTTGGTTAGTAGCATGGCCTCTATATAGACGTTGGGTGCAAATTCGGGTTGTTCGCTTGTCTCGGTCAAACCAAAATTTTGCACCACACGATTTTAAAGCAATCTTGTGTTTGGCCGTGGAGAAACACTCGAATTAGCCCTTTTTTCCAGATACGGTATCTACCCGTGAGCGAGGGGAAGGCGTGTTTCGTGACAGGGGATGGCATTACCTACTTTGTGGTCTGCTCACCTTTCTTAACACATGTTTCACCTAATCTTCTCTAATCTACACGGCCATGTTTCAATTCAAGATAAAATATATACGAACTATACGCACATTGACTTGTGATTCCATTCTCATGATCAGTTTTAGTTTCGTCAACTATATACGAACTATACAAACTATATTCATATATTTTTTTGGATGAGTTTTGCCAAATTCGTCTCACATAGTCGACTGTTTGAAATTGCATGTAAGGAGTAGGTTTATCTCACCGTTTTACACAACTTTCGTGTTTCACCTTTTCGTTTTGATTGTCACAGATGAGTAGATCTTGTATCGTACATGTGTACGTGTTCATAGACTACTCACTGAATATGCTGACACGAGCCTCTGTGCAAAAGGAAAAATTGCTTGATGTATTTTATAATGTACTAACCATTAAATGTAGGACACAACTAAAGAGTTGTGCTGGTTGTATTTTCAGGACAAAACTGTGGAACAACCTGAGAAACTATTAGCCAATATGTTGAAAAAACATAATGATTGGATTATTACTGAACCTTCACCGACACCAATAACAAATAAGAGGGGCATACTTTTGCTTAACCCAGAAGATATGCAAGAAGACAAAAAATAATTAAGTAGAACAGTATTAACAACGAAGATGTTAAAAAGTCACCTCCAATTGAAAATTTATGTGAGCCTTTCAAAAGACCATGGTGCCCTATTTGTGGTTTTTATAACTAATGACAATCCTAATGGACTAATGTGTGCATTGAGTTATATGTGAGCAATCTTGTGTTTGTCCTTAAACAGTGCTTGGATACCATATGTTGGTTTCAAGATTGAAAGTATAAGATTATGTGATGACCATAGTGCTATTTAAAGGTTATCCGAAGAATAATCATGATGATGTTGATCCAATAACAAGTATGTATGGAAGAAGAATATTGTGTGAGAATTCATATTTATCTTTTAAGACATTGTCATTTTGAAGAGAGCAGAAAAGATACAAGGTTGATCAATACAAGGGCAAAGAGTGGATTAAATTCGATCAACACACAAATATAAATGATATACAAAGTGGGATCAAGTGATCTCATGGTACGGTAAGCAATTGTACACATAGTTTTCTGAACTAACCATCAGGCCCGGGCCCAATAGGTGTGCAACATGTGCGGCCGTACAGGGCCTTAGGATTTTTTGGGGCCCAAAATTTTGTCTAGCTTGTATAGCCAGTTCTGCAATAGTCAATCCAGTGGCCTTCTATGCCTGATCCTGCTGGGGCGCTTACCGCTGGGCCACTGGTCCATAACTGAAGTTGGCCTGGTTTCAAACCTGGACTCGCTATCGATCCATCGTAACAGCGCGTCGCTCGCTCGCGATCCAGCGCCAGACGCCAGGGCTACAACGAGTGACGAACTAGACGACGCTACAGATGCTCCCAAAAAAAAAAAAACTAGACGACGCTACACCGCGACGGTCTCTTTCTCTAGTTCTATTCTTCTAATTTATGTTTACTGCCGTGTAGCACTAGTTCTAGGCCCTAGCAATTTTCTTAATCTCCAAAATTCTAACTTTACTTTATTCGTCGGCGTATTTTGTGTTTATTAAAAAATACAAAATTGAGTCATTATGGGGAAACATGAATCTGGTGGTTGGAAGTGTAAGAGAAAAAAGAAAGAACAAGATTTCTTGAAATCTGATAAGCGTAAGAGAATGATGATGTTTAAATAAACATTATGCAATCAAAAGTTGAAAGTTGAATATGTATAATTCTCAATCTATATAATTATTATGTAAAATATTATGCGTGATATGCAATAGAGAGTCCAAATTTTTGTATAAGATAGGGCCCATATTTCAGTTTCGGACAGGGCCCTGATTTTCGTTGGCCCGGCCCTGCTAACCATGATATGTGTGTGCGGTATTTCTATGTGGGGTTAGGTATCTTTCCATGGGTTTGCTTCAAAGTAAAGATTTCATATAGCCATGGAGGATGACATCAAGTGGTGATTGTAATGAAGGTTGTGATGTGCATGTTCAAGTGAAGCATCTCGAAGAGATCATTTTCTTGAGGCTTGCCACCAATCCACCCACCAGCCAAGTAACGCCACCGCCGGCCGAGAAATCTCCCCGCTCGGAATCACGACCCACCGACGCCAAGAACCAGCTACATGGATGACTTCTTGCTTCTTGGGTTCCTCTTTCGAGGTCTCGAGGCGAGGAGACGGGTGAGGAATGGGGGAGGAGGAAAATTGGGAGCTTGCTGCTTTTACGCTCGTTGTGCTTCTTGCGAAGGTTACAAGGCAGCGTGGTTTTGACTCTCGAGGCGAGGGAAGAGGGGAGGTGGCGGTCGTAGCTTCCGCGTTGAAGATGAGCCGGCAGAGGCGACCGATTGTAGGTTGAATTATTAGTCTAGAAGATTGTTCTAAAATTTCTTCCATTTTTTAAAGTTTGATTTTCATTATTTTTTGGTCCGAAACATAAACATATAGTACGACGGTTGTGTTGGATGGAGTGGTTGGAGAGGTTTGGCAAATACCTAGATTTGTTCTTCTTCGTGGATCTTTCTCCGGAGATTAATGATGTGTTGAACCAAACCTGGGGACTAGAATTGAACAAACGGAACTCAGTGGCATCGTCAAAAATACCAAGGTGAACATGGGGTATTTGTACCCGGTAATTTGAAATAAATTTTAACAAAATGTTTAAAAATTACATAAAAGAATACATGGGAAGACATCATATGATTCGATTACATTAACATAGCTCATGATCACAATCAAAATCACATCATGGGACAGAGATAACCACATAGCTACAGGTACAAGGCTCAACCCTGAGGGTGGACGGGAATTACCATTAGGAGCAACAAGGTCGATGAAGAGCGACTTCTTTTAAACTTCTGCTTATGCAGAAGCAAGTTTCTGGATTCCGGTGGCAGAAACTGCTGTGGACACTTCTTTTGCATAAGCAGGTTCTGCCCTCTTAACAATTTCCGAAAAAATTAAAATTCTGACAAAGTGGACCCACTTGGCAGTGGCTGAAACGCAACATGTCCAGGAGCTCGCCGGCGTTGGTGCGGAGCAGGAGCGGGGACGAGCTCGAGCCGGGGCGGGGCGGGGACGAGCTCGAGCCGGGGTGGATCTGTCAGGTGGGGACGAGCCGGTGCGGGGATGGCGTGCGGCGGTGGGGATGGCGGCGGGATGGCCGGGGCGGATCTGCTCGGGGGCGGCGACGGGGAGGCAGAGCAGGACGCGCGCGGGCGCGGCTAGCCGGCGGGGCGCAAAGCAGGAGGACGGGCGTGCGCGGAGGCGGACGGGGGAGGAGGACGAGGGCGGTGGCTGGGGAGGAAGACGAGGACAAGGGCGGCGGCGGGGAGGAGGACGAGGTCGAGGGCGTCCGGGGAGGAAGACGAGGACGAGGGCGGCGGCAGGGAGGAGGACGAGGGCGAGGGTGGGAAGGAGGACGAGGGCGGCGGCGGGGAGGAGGACGAGGTCGGGGACATGTCCAGCAAAATAACGTTTCGCGAGCACCCTCAGAAACTCGGGAAACTGCTCCCGAGCAGTTTCTGCTCCCATGTACAAAACTTGCTTCTGCGGTGGGCAGAAACTAGCAGAATCTGTAGAGTTCTTTTGACTTTCTCTGGTTTGGAACCCAGAAACTGGCCCAAAAACTTAAAAGAAGTCACCCGAAGATGGTTCCGGAGGTGGATACCCATCCCGGCAGGGTGTCGGAATAGGACCCTGGAACCCAGAACTAGGGTTCGGGATGATGATGACGGCTCTGTATCGAAACTCCGAAAAATAACTCTATTTTGTTTTTCGAAAAATAACTCTATATCACGTCTAATTAGGCCACGAGCAATATATAAGTCCAAAGAGCAGCGCAAAGAATTCTAAAAGTAAGATTGCTGGGTTGCCTTCCTTGCCATGTCAATTACCGGGTTGTCAAGCCTATCTGGGACGTCTTCGGGACACCAAGTCTACTCCAGCCGGTTCCTCGTCTGGTTCCTCCTGAACTCTGCCTGAGCCAGTAATTTGTCAAAAAATGGGTACCAACACATGCAAAGTGAGTTTTTTATTTGAAAATACTATATGCATTTTTCTATATGCATGAATATCTATGTGCATTTTATGTTTACAAATGTGACGTGTATGACCGTAAAAAAAACACAAGACCGTAGCAACCCACCTGCACTTGGCTAGTCGCTCTAGTGTAGGGTTGAAAGGGAAAGGAAACTTTCCACTCGTTTTCTTAGAAAAAATGAAATGGAGAGGGAAAAAGGAAACGAAAACGGTATTTTGTGGAAACGAAACGGAATATTCTAAAACGAAACGATAAAGGAAACGTGAGAGCATATTCCGACGGAAATGAAAACGAAACGGAAATTTCCGAAAAATGAATACGGAAAGTTTCCGTATACACACAACCTAGTAAGACCCGGTTACATGCAACATGCAACCATGTGAAGCTATTTTCGTGACCTTTCGTTCATGTCGAAGTGTTAAACTATGTGTGTGCTACTTTATGTTTAACCACTCGTTGGACGAATTTGTGAACATTATTTTTTCTTGTTAGCTACTTATTTATGTGTGTTTTTTGGTACGGAAAATATATTATACCGTTATCGTCTTCCGACAAATGTTCGCTTCCGTATTGTATCCGTCCCATATCAGTTATGTATTCATTTTCGATTATTTCTGTTTTCATATTCGTTTCCTGGGTTTCCGATTTCGTTTCCGTTTCTGTTTCCGGCTTGACAAGCGGAAAGGAAAACGATAAAACATGTTTCCGTCCGTTTCGGTTCCGTTTTCAACCCTACTCTAATGGCTCAAATGTAAGGAGTAACAAGAATAGTGGGCCGACCCAAGAAAGAAAGAATAAAAGGTCCCGCCAAAATGGGTTTTGAGCTGAATATGTGGCCGATCGAGGTGCGGGCACGGTGAGTAGTACCGATCGAGTTTCGCGACTAACTCTCGTCTACCTCGATGGGGAAACGCGCAAATCGTCGTCGTCTTGCCCCCGCTCCCCCTGCTCCTTCTCTCCCTCCTCCTCCACCCCCTCGTCCCCCCGGGACGTCGTCCGTCGGTTTTGGTGAGTCTCCCGCCTCCATCCTCCTCGCCTCCCTTCTTACTGAGAATAAGAACTGAAACCCTAGCCAGCCTCCTTACCATGTACCCAGTACAGTGAGAACATAGGGCTTTAGATTAGGCGAATTCTGCGCTCACAAACCCAATTTGAATCAGCAGTGGCGCTGATCCGGCGGGGATGGGGGTCCTCTCCTCCTGCCTCTCTAATCCGCTGTTGACTTAACATTTGATATCAATCTGAATGCTCTATAATCTTGCTGAGTTTGCGTTACTTCTGTTTCCCCCCAACAGCCAACTGGCTGGGGAATCATGGGATTATCTTGTTGCTCTTTGAGACGCCGTCTGGATTTGCACTCTTAGGGTGTGTTTGGTTGGGTGGCTAGCCACCAAGTGGTTGTGGGTAGCCATTTTTTAAGTGGTTAGCCCATGTTTGGTTTGTGGTGTTGGGTGTGTGTGGGTAGCCAAATTTTAGGCATATTCCATCAAAAAAGTGGTTGAGCTCAACCACTATAAAAGTGGTGGTTGAGGCCAACCACCCGTGGGCGAGTCCCTGCCATCACCTGCGAAACATTTTACGACATATTCATCGTACTCAAAAAATAGAAAAATTACCTTTTTTAATATTTGAAAAAGCTTTTCATTATTAAATATATTAAGACATTTTACCCATTTATAGATGTGAAAAAAATTTCCCTTATTATATAAATATTAAGAAAAGTTGACAGATTTCCCTTTTAAATATTAACCAAACATTTACCTTTTAAATATTAGAATAAATTTTCCTTTTTATATATTAAAAATATTAGAATAAACTTTTTCCTTTAAATATAATAACAAATTTACCCTTCTAAAATAGCTTCTAAAATAGTTGAAAACACATTTTTTATATATTAACAATATTTGAAGAAACTTTTATATTTTAATTATTTGAACAAAATATTCACTTTTAAATATTTAAACAAACTTTTCTTGATTTATACATTAATAATATTGGAATAAACATTTCCCTTCAAATATAATAAGTAATTTTACGCTTTTAAATATTTGAAAACATTTTACTATTATATATTAAGAATATTTGAACAAAATATTCACTTTTAAATATTTGAACTAACTCTTTCCTTTTAAATATTTGAGCAAAGTTATTTCAGATGCTGATATTTTACCTCAACACATTAAGAAATTTCCCTCTCTAAATTACTGTATAGTATAGATATTTAAACAAACTTTTCCTTTTTATAAATATATTACGGGGTTTCCTCAGCATCTTAAAAATAATTGACCATATCACTCTAAGCATTTCTAATCCCTCAAAATAAACACAAATATGGCCACCCCTAACCACTTTTTATCACTTCAACCAAACAGAAAACATGGCTAGCCAACACACACAACCAAACATGAAAAATGGTTACCACCAACCACGTGGTTAGGGGTGCCCCCAACCACTTTTTCATAGCCAATGAACCAAACACACACTTACATTATCATCATGGGGTCAACCTTTTCCGTCCAAAAGCCTTGGAGGTACCTATTTCCCCCTCTTGCTTTCTTTATCTTCCCTCTATTTTATTTAGTGAATATACTTGCTTGCCCCTGTCGTTTTTGTCATCCACCTAATTTTCTCTGGATTGATTGCAGAATATCTGGTCAGATTTCAGCAACAGGGCTACGGCACGAAAAGTCGGTACCTCTCATTTCAATCTTGCACCATATTCCCTTGTTCTTAAATTTATGTTTCTCCCCCTCTTACTTAATTGAAGGACGAATTCAATGAAAACAGGCACATTATATTGGCCGTTAGTTTTTTCATCTTTGTTGAGTAGGCCGTTAGTTTTTTACCAAATTATATGTAGCAGTCTAAAAGCACATTCTCGTTTTGCTACCAATTTCTGAGTAGGCCTGACATGATATCTGTACCAATAAAAAACATGAGTGGGATCTGATACTCTTTTGAACAAAAGTTAGGAACTTTTGAGTATTTCAGGCTTACTTGATCAAACATTTCATCCTTCGTTTTCTTTTCTTCTCCAAGTATTATTAGTTCTCTTCTTTAGAACCAAAGTCTTCAGCTTTTCCCCTATCTGTTAGTTCTATACTCCTGAAGTGATTCCTGATAGCTGGTCAAATAAATTTGTAAAAGAGATTATTTGAGTGAGCAGCCCACAATAACAAATACAATATACTAAGCAAAAAAGGGGAAATGTGACTGCAAATTGCTTAAAAGCGTTAACTATATTGTCTTCTGTTACAGATATTGTAATTATAATTGTTGGGACTGAATAAGGTTTAACAATCAGTTAGACTGAAGGGTAACCGGTTAAGGATATGATGTTTGCCAGGATCATGGTTAATTGGATACTTCTACCAAACGACACAACAATGATATGTTTTTAAAACGGCATAGATAGTGAGGACTTTCATAGGCTAGATCTTTACAGCTGACGTATACCTGCTAACATGCATTCTCTCTAGTCATGATTGACACATGGCATGCTGTTTGATTGATTCATTGTTTTCCCTGCTAACATGCACGCTCGTCTTTGTTTATTTTTTAATTAGGTTGTTTTTCTTCAAGAATTTCAAAATTTCGAGGACAAGGCCAGTGCCATTAAGAGGATCAAGAGCTCGCTCCGGCCTGGTCAGAAACTTGCTGTTGGAAAACAGGAATATAAAGACATCATTCAAGCAAGTTTGGTAAGTGTAAGTTTCCTTTGTATGTAAACTTCCCTTGTATGTTTATGCATGTGAACAGTATGAGCACGAAATTTGTTCCGGATTTCTTTTGCAGAGAATTCAGTGCCTGTTTGATGAAACTGTGCTGGAGGTAATGTGGGGCATGAAGAATCTCATCAAGTTTATAGTGCCTGATGAAAAATTAGAACTGACGAACGAGGACCGCCTCCAGATTAGTCAAGGAATGAAACTGGTCCTGGATCGTTATAGCATTAAGGCCGAAGCTAACTTGGTGAGCTCATAACTTCCTTTCCTGTGTCTGAGATGGTTTGCTCCCTGTCATGTACTGTTACAATTTCCGATAGTTTGTGCTCTTCCCTCTTTCAGCGACTGACACAAGTACTAGCACGATATTCTCGCAGAAAACTTTGCCCTTTGTGTTTTTCTGTTAGAGATGAAGTAGTATTCCTTTTATGCAGGTTAATTCAGGCATCATTGATATGGCATCTGTCCTGTATGAGTGTGATCGTTTTGAGGATGAACGTGTTCCATGGTTGCTGTAGAGAGATTGCACAGCTCTAATAGGGCCGGCTGTCACGTATATATATAGGAGGCATACAGATTACAAGCCTTGGTGTACAAGGAAACAACCAAGGAGTCCTATACAGATACTATCTCTCAACACCCCCCCCCCCCCCCCCCCCCCCCCCGCAGTCGAAGGGTCGGCAGCGACACAAAGACTGGACCGGAACTCGGAAAACGTCGAAGTCGGTAGTCCCTTTGTCATGATGTCCGCAAATTGCTGGGAGGTCGGTACGTGAAGAACTCGAACGTGACCGAGTGCAACCTGCTCACGAACAAAGTGGATGTCCAGCTCGATGTGCTTGGTGCGGCGGTGATGTACGGGGTTGACGGAGAGGTAGACAGCCGAGACGTTATCACAGAAGACGACCGTGGCCTTGTCAACAGGACAGGCGAGCTCAGATAGGAGCTGACGAAGCCAAGTGCACTCTGCAACTGCATTGGCGACAGCACGATACTCAGCCTCGGCGCTAGACCGGGAGACCGTGGGCTGGCGCTTGGACGACCAGGAGATGAGCGACGAACCAAGATAGACGCAATAGCCCGAGGTGGAGCGCCTGGTGTCGGGGCATCCTGCCCAATCTGCATCCGAGTAAGCCACGATGTCGACGGAGGGCGAGGCGGAGATGGTGAGCCCGAGGTCCATAGTGCCGCGGATGTACCGAAGAATCCGTTTCACCGCTGTCCAGTGGGCATCACGAGGGGCGTGCATGTAGAGGCAGACCTGCTGTACAGCGTACTGCAGCTCCGGACGAGTAAGCGTCAAGTACTGCAAGGCACCAACGATGGAGCGGTAATGAGATGCATCCGTAGCCGGCGATCCATCGGTGGCGGAGAGCTTGGCGTGTGTGTCGACAGGAGTGGCCACTGGAGAGCAGTTAAGCATCCCAGCACGCTCTAGTATGTCATGAGAGTACTTGCGCTGGTGTAGAAAGAACCCGTCCGCTCGGCGTACCACCTCGAGACCGAGGAAGTAGTGAAGTGGGCCGAGGTCCTTGATGGCGAACTCAGCGCGAAGACGATCAGTGAGCTGTCGAAGAAGAGCGTCGGTGCAGGCCGTGAGGATGATGTCGTCCACATAGAGCAGCAGGTATGCCGCATCAGAGCCCTGTCGGTAGACGAACAAGGATGCGTCGGAGCGTGTAGACCGGAAACCAAGCTGATGAAGAAACGCCGCCATGCGCTGGTACCAGGCGCGTGGTGCTTGCTTCAGCCCGTACAGAGAGCGAGAGAGCAGGCACACACGGTCAGGATGCTCGGCGTCAACAAACCCAGTGGGCTGCTGACAGTAGACTTGCTCCTCGAGATGTCCATGAAGAAAGGCGTTGGAGACGTCCATCTGGTGCACCGGCCAAGCTCGAGAGGCGACGAGATGCAGGACCGTCCGGATCGTGCCCGGTTTGACAACCGGTGCAAACGTGTCCGTGAAGTCGACGCCGGCGCGTTGACGGAAGCCGCGGACCACCCATCGCGCCTTGTAGCGCTCGAGTGTGCCATCGGAGCGCAGCTTGTGCTTGAACACCCATTTGCCGGTGATGACGTTGGCGCGAGGAGGGCGAGGGACGAGCTCCCAAGTCCGGTTCCGTTGTAGGGCATCAAACTCCTCCTGCATAGCTGCATGCCACTGTGGATCACGGAGAGCAGCTCGAACGGAGGCGGGTACGGGCGAGGGCGCAGTTGTAGAAGCAGTGCAAGCGTAGACGTCGGCGGGGTAGCGCGTAGAGGGCCGGTGCACACCCGCACGTGCGCGGGTAAGGACACCCATGGGCGGAGGCGGCGGCGGAGCAGCAACCGAGCTCGATGAAGAAGATGTCGATGACGAGGACGGCGAGGCCGGCGACGAGGAGACCGATGAGGCGGACGAGGACCCGGGCATGGCGGGTGCAGCCGGGGCCGCAGCTGCCGGCGCAACGCTGTCGGGGTGGCAGCCACATGTCGTCGTGCAGGGGCGCCCGTAGAGGGGACGGGCGGCGCTGCAGGGGTCTCCAAGATGCCCTGCTTAAAAGGAAATAACAGCTCATCAAAGTAAACGTGCCGCGAGGTGATCACGCGATGAGAGACCGGATCATAGCACCGATAGCCTTTAGTGTTAGCAGGATAGCCGATGAACACACAGGGAAGAGAGCGAGGTGCAAGCTTATGCGCGGTAGTGGCGGCTATACTAGGGTAGCATCGACAACCAAAGACGCGAAGGTCGTCGTAGGAGGGAGGTGTACCAAACAGGAGATGATGTGGGGCATACTGCCAACGGGAGCGGCAGGGCCGAACGTTAAGAAGGAGGGTGGCGGTGGCTAGGGCATCTGGCCAGAAGGATGGTGGCATGTATGCATGGAACAAGAGGGTGCGGACGCAATCGTTAAGAGTGCGGAGGATGCGTTCAGCGCGACCGTTCTGTTGAGAGGTATAGGGACAAGTTAGACGGAAGACAGTGCCATGATTGGTGAGGAGGGTGCGAACAGCAAGGTTGTCAAACTCTTTTCCATTGTCGGTCTGAAGGGCGCGGATGGTTCTACCGAATTGGGTGGAGACGAAGGTGAAAAAGGACGTCAAGGTGGCGAAAACATCGGATTTACGGCGTAGGGGAAAGGTCCACACAAAATGCGAATAGTCATCCAATATTACAAGATAGTAAAGAAAACCGGAATTGCTCGGAATTGGAGAAGTCCACACATCAGTATGAATTAATTGAAATGGAAAAGACGCGACAATGGATGATGAACTAAAAGGGAGGCGAACATGTTTGCCTAGACGACATGCTTCACAAGAATGAGACTCTGTTTTATTACAAGAAAAGGAAAATCCTTGCATTATTTGGCGAAGGGCGGTGGAGCTGGGATGGCCGAGGTGTGCGTGCCAAAGGTCGACACCGGCGGAGAGTGCGTGGTGGCTGGAGGTGGAGGAGGACCGCTGGGGTAGAGAGCGTCACCGGGGCTGTCACATTGGTGGAGGAGCATGCGAGTACGGCCATCCTTCACCGAAAAGCCAACATCATCAAATTCCACCGTCACAGAGTTATCACGAGCAAGACATTTAACAGAGACTAGATTCTAAATAAGAGAGGGAGAAACTAAGACATTATTGAGAGAAATAGGCCTAGAAGTGGAAGGAAACCGTGTGGAGCCGGTGTGGGTGATAGGAAGAGCATGGCCGTTACCGACGACGATACGGGAGGAAGTGGTAGTGGGAGAGGAAACGGAGAGGTTACCGGGGTAGGAGGTCATGTGCGAGGACGCGCCGGTATCCATGAACCAATCACCACCGCCCCCATATGCGCCGGTGTTGGGGTTGGAGTGGAGGGCGTGCAGCAGCGCGGGGTCGACCTGCGGCGTCGAGGGCATGCCGTTGTAGCCTGGAGGCCCGCCGTACTGAGGCGTGGCGAAGAGGGCCTGGTGAGTCGCTGGTCGGGGACCCAAGATGCCGGGGTACGGAGCCCGGGGCACCGGCATGGTGTAGGCGTGGACGACTCCAGTCCAGGGCGGCATGGGCATGAACTGCTGGGGGGCGCCGGTGCGCGGGCCACCGTTACCTCCACGACCGCGGCGACGCTGGCGACCTCCGTTCCCGCCGTTCCCGCCGCCAGTACCGACGGTGCCGCCGGAGGCGGTAGGAGCGGACGCGCGTGGGGCTCCCCCGCCGTTGGGAAGAACACTGTTTCCACTCGCCCAAAGGGCGGTGGCCGGCGGCGGAGACGGGTAGAGGGGTGATGGAGCCGGGGCGCGAGGTGGTGTCGCCGTTGTGGAAGATGCAGTCACGCCGTTGGAGACGCCAGCGGTGAAGGCGGTGTTGGCCGCTCGAGCCCGCAGGTGGCGCAGCCTCCGCTCCTCGTTGCGAAGGTAGGCCACAGCCTGCTCGTAGGTCGGCGTGGTGAGTAGCGTGAGGTTGGAGGCGGCCTGGCTGAGATCCTCGCCGAGGCCGGCCGTGAGCGTGGAGAGGAGGAGGGCGTCGGTGATCGGAAACTCCAGATCGCGAAGCTCGTCGGAGAGGGTTTTGAGGCGCAGGCAGAAGGCGTCGAGGGTGAGATCGTTCTGGTGAAGGCCGAAGAACTCCTGCTGGAGGAAGGTGATGCGCTGGAGCTTGTTGTCGGTGAAGAGGCCGGTGATCTTCTGCCACACGTCGCGCGCGGTGTCGCCATCGCGGACAACGGTGTGAAAGATGTCGGTGGAGACGGTCTGGAAGAACCAGCGGGTGATGGTGGCGTCGATGGTGCTCCAGTCAGGGTCGTGCGGCATGGCGAGGAGGTCGACGGTGCCATCGATGTGGTCGAGGAGATCGTACTCGCGGAAGAGGAGGCCGAAGTACGTCTTCCACGCGAAGAAGTTAGCCGAGGTGTGGGAGAGCTTGATCGGCACGCGCTCGAGGATGGGGACGTCGCGGATGACGGCGACGGAGGGGCCGGCGAAGGGATTGGAAGTCCCAGATCGTGAGGTAGACATGGTGGGCGGAAGCGGGGGAGCGGCGGCGCCAAGGAGAGAGGCGGCGGCGGCTCGACAGGGGAGGCAGCGGCGGCGGCGGCGCCAAGGAGAGAGGCGGCGGCGGCTGCTAGGGTTAGGGTTGGATCGGTGGTTTAGGCTGATACCATGTAGAGAGATTGTAGGAGATTGCACAGCTCCAATAGGGCCGGCTGTCACGTATATATATAGGAGGCATACAGATTACAAGCCTTGGTGTACAAGGAAACAACCAAGGAGTCCTATACAGATACTATCTCTCAACAGTTGCAGTATGGTAGCAAGCAGCTTAAAGAGCTATCAGGAATTGACTATAAGAATTGGACTAGACTGAAACTTGCAACTGCTCTCAAGTTAATATGTTATCCTGATGGTGAAGATGCGATTGTCGATTCTGAAGTGGTAAAAAATGCCTGTTTTTTTTTCAGATGCTGTCAAAGACCGAGGCAGAACAATTGGTGGCTGATGCACGAGCACAACGCTATGAAGATAAGCTGGATGGTTGGACTTACATGAAGATCTACAAAGATATTTTGCGGGTCCATGGAGTTAGGCGTGGGGCACTAGCACTGTTGGGTACCATGGTCAAGGAGGCAAGTGAAGATTTGAAGCCGCATCAGGGGTCCATGGTCAAGGCGGATGAACAAGAATTGAAGCAGCACGAGGATGCAGATGGATTGAGAAAGATATAACAAATAGACAAGCCAGCGTCTTGTTTGGTGATTTGAAGTGTAGGAGACAATTCGGTATCTATATTAGATTTTAGATTACATGTTTGAGTAGACCGGCATTGCGTTTGTTACTCTCTTTCAAATAGGGAGCACTGCTTATTTCATCTTCATCCTTAATCATCCTACATTTAGTGGTTGAATAATTTATTGAGCCTTGGAATGGTGTTTAAGTGCATGCGCCTTTGTTGGCCTGTCTAGAACAGCTCAAAATGAGCACGAAATGCACGTTAGCTGTTTGATCACGCGTCAACTCGACAGTTAAGTTGATTTAGTGTTATAGTAGTCCTTTAATATTGTTTACCTTTTTTTATGCAAGAAGGCAGCAGTTCTGCCGTTTCAATTTGGGGGGGGGGGGGGGGGGGGGAGTTCAGGTTACAAAAGGAGCACAAATTAACAGAGGGAGAAACATACAAACATATAGGAAAGAAAAGACGGGTACAATACTGGACTAGGAGTGGCTGGCACAGGGAAAACCTCATCCAAGTTACATTCCAGGAGGTAGGAGCCTAGGGTCAGAAGGTCATCCTTGATCAGTTTGGAGGACCTGATGCCCAACCCCTCGAGCAAATGAGCAGTTCAGAATGATACGAGAAGCAGATTCCTCCTGGTCACAAAAGGGTGCACCGGTCGCCATGTGCCAGCCCTCTTGTCCTCCTTTCCCCGAGCCAAAGCCACATATATAACCCTCAGCCGGTTCGTAGAACCAGCTTTGCTGCTTCAAATAAAAAAGTCACAATTAGAACAAAGCATGGAATTACCGAATTAGAATAACATCTTTACAAGTAAGAACCAACCATTTTTTTCTAACGACGTAAGAACCAACTTTGCTGTTACACAAAAATAAAGGGTACTTTACAGCTACAGTAAAGTAACTAAAGCAGCATTTTTAGAAGCCAACCAACTTACGTGTCATCCATCTTCAGGGCCTTTGAGCTAGAAGCAACATCCCAGAGTTTAACAGTGCAATCCGCTGATCCAGATGCAAGCAATGCTCCTTCGCAGCTATAACAAAGGAAGAATGGTTTACATCAGATGATTTTTTTGGTATAGCATATTAGCATACGTATAAGTAGATCATACTTTCCTAAAACTAAAACCATATGGAGCTATAAAGAATAGTACACCATGACTTGTCACTGGAAGAAAAAGTGCATTTTTGGGAACTATAAATGCATCTTCAATCTAAACCCGTTGAAAGCTTAAATCTACTAGAAAACAATGCATAACATATGGAAGACATTTTTACGAAATTTCTTTAAAACAATAGATCCATAAGAAAATCCAATGTGACCAACATATAAATGCATTGCTTTCAAGTGCATAAGCCAACACCATCAATTGATATTCAAGAAAAAGTAAGAAACGAGTTCAAGTTCCATGGCACGGTCATTTGAAGACAGAATCACACGACCACCCAGTTAAACACTTAGAAAGAATGGCCGAAATGGTTAATAAACCCATTGCTTTTTTATAGATAAAGCTAACCCAGTGTCAATGGAAGAAGTTGCTTTTCCAGGATTAGGCCTGCTCAGAAAACTGATTAGAGCAGCAGCCAGAATGGCCAATTTGTCAAGCCTGCCATAAACTCCTACTCTTAACACAAATTCGGTATATCAGCTATTGTTTGACTACCATCAGCAATAAGGACACATGGGTACGGGTGTGCAAAACTCACATCGGCTAAAACCGTCACTACCGGAAAATCTACCTTTCCCGTGAGAACGGCTCTTTGCCGTGAGCTTTAAGAATTACGGAACACGGCAAAGAATACTATGCCGTGCGGGGCTTCCAAGCACACGGCAAAGCAATAACGCACGGCACACAAGCCGGAGAGCTCACGGCAAAGAAAGACGCACGGCAAAACGTACAGAAAGCGCACGACAAATCTCTACCCCTCGGCAAAGACCCTTTGCCGTGCGTCGTTCTATCCATCACGGCAAAGATGTTGACCAGGATTTACCGCGCATCCCCAACATTTCGCGGGAAAACATTTCCAGTCGCGCGCCTCGTTCCCGCGCCCTAAAAAAAATCGCGGGAACAACTATGCCGTGTGCCTGCCCTGCGGCGCACGGCACAACCTTTCTTTGCCGTGAGCCATGCGCGAGGGATCACGGCAGATAACCTCTTTGCCGTGTGGCCTAGGCCAAAGCGCACGGCAAACCATGTGTTTCCCCCTCTTCTATCTTTATCGTTGTTTCCGTAGACTTGCTTTGTTTCATTTCTTGTTAAGGCTTCTAATACACTCATTTACTTGAATTAATTATGTTTTTCGATAATATATATAACCCTCCGGTAGTGCGGGCCGCATGCGTCGCAACCCCTAACAAGTGGACGAAACGGGCGAAAACTCCTGTTTCGGTGGAACCGGCGCCGAGAGGGGGTAGACGCATGAACTTTTTTGCTTGGTTGTGTTAGTTTGGTGCATAGAACCAATGGGAACCAACATTCCATGTGGTCCGTCGCATGATTCCATGCCCGGCACCCGAAACATTCGGGCCATAACACTTAGAAGATTCCTGGACGTGTAGGCTGAACTGACCCCGTTGCGGCTATACCGGGGCCTAGAATGTGCCACATAGTACCACACCTGGTTTTCCATGTGTCTAGTGCCTATACAAACCTAAACCTATGAAAAAGTTCATTTGTGGAACCCCGCGCGGAGAAATCTAGGGGGTAGACCGTTGGGGGCCCACAGACCGCTGTTTTCGGGGGGTATGAGCTCCGGAGCACCGGAATCCCACCAAAACTTGCATGTGGGCCTAGGATATGTGTGGTAGTGTTTTGGAAGGTTTGATCCACCAAATGGTGCAAGGCATAGCTCCCCGGTGTGACCTTCCTCACTTTCGGCCGATATAACACTTAGAAGATTCCTGGACGTGTGGGCTGAAGTGTCCCGCTGCGGTTATACCGAAGGCTAGAATGTGCTAAAGGGTACCAAACCTGGTTTTTCATTTGTTTAATGCCTAAACAAACCTAAACCTATGAAAAATTATGTTGGTGGAACCTCACGCGAAGAAATCTAGGGGGATAGACCACCCGAGGCCCACAGACCGCCGTTTTCGGGGGGTATGAGCTCCGGACCGGAATCCCACCAAAACTTGCATGTGGGCCTAGGATATGTGTGGTAGTGTGTTGGAAGGTGTGATCCACCAAATGGTGCAAGGCATAGCTCCCCGGTGTGACCTTCCTCACTTTCGGCCGATAACACTTGGAAGATTTCTGGACGTGTGGGCTGAAGTGTCCCGCTGCGGGTATACCGAAGGCTAGAATGTGCCAAAGGGTACCAAACCTGGTTTTCCATTTGTCTAATGCCTAAACAAACCTAAACCTATGAAAAAGTATGTTGGTGGAACCTCGCGCGGAGAAATCGAGGGGGGTAGACCGCCGGGGGCCCACAGACTGCCGTCCCTGCTTCTTTGCCGTGCGTCGTCCGCTATCTTTGCCATGCGCCGCTATCTTTGCCGTGCGTCGTCTCTTTGCCGGACGGCAAAGTTTTCTTTGCCGTGCGACGGCGCATGGCAAAGAAGCGATGCACGGCAGACGAAGGCGGGAAGCGGTGGAAGAAGCACATGGATCGTGTGTTTCCTTCGAGCGCTTGTGAGCCGTTGGATCGGAAGCACACGGATCGTGTGTTTCCTTCGAGCGCTTGTGAGCCGTTGGATCGGAAGCACACGGATCGTGTGTTTCCTTCGAGCGCTTGTGAGCCGTTGGATCAGAAGCACACGGATCGTGTGTTTCATTCGAGGCAGGCATCCTCGACAACGGTGATGTGCCGTGGGTCTTCGGGGAAGGATCATGATGTCTTTGCCGTGGGTCTGCGGCCGCGGATCACGACAAAGATTCAAACTTCGCCGTGCGGCCACGGTGACACTCACGGCAATGTTTTAAACTTTGCCGTGCGTCTGGGCTGATACGCACGGCAAACCCGGTGAACTATGCCGTGCGTCTGGGGCGACACTCACGGCAAAGAAGTGGTCGCCGTTTGACCATCCTCTGACATCTTCTGACACATTCATTGTGCCGTCGAGTAAGGGAGGCACACGGCAAAGTCTTTGCCGTGATTGTTTTGGCAAAGCGCACGGCAAAGTTCTTTGCCGACGCGTATTATGCCGTGTGGGCTTTGCCGTGCGAGTGTTCACGGCAAAGCCTTTGCCGTGTCCCGAAACCCCTTTGCCGTGTTTTCTGGCCTCACGGCAAAGATGCTGTTTCCGGTAGTGCGTGGTAAACCGGCTGATGGGGCTAGTTCATTTTCTTTCACAAATCTAATCTTCACATCAAGTTTAGTAAAAAAAAAATGAACTAGACCCAAACCAGTCAAACCGTGAAACCGTTTTTGCCCAGGCCTACACATAGGATACTAAGCAAACAAAACAATGTATAATGATGATTACCTGAAAGCAAGTGACCACACACAAGAGTTGTGGCCTGCTAGTGGTGAAACACAGCGACTAGTTGAGAGATCCCACATCATGATGGTTCCATCTTCGTCTCCGGAGGCCATGTATCGCCCATCAGAAGACATTGCCAATGACAAGACCATACTCCTATGACCAATTAACATCCGTATACATTCACCTGCTTTATTAAAAATACATTCACCTGTTTGAACATCCCATAGCCGTACAGTTTTGTCACTAGAGCCCGTGGCAATGTAGTTACAGTTGACATGCCATTGCACACACTGTCAGACAAGTAATTTTCAGAAGAACAAAGCATCAGGCAGTACATGCAGACATCAGTGCACGGTGAAAGCATAAGCATGTAGGCAAGTATTCCCATAGGCAAACTATCAATTTTCAAATCATTACAAGTTCTGAGCCAGAAGAACACTCATTTCAACATCAGCATTCAGCAAGATGTCCAGCAAGTTTCACAAAGGTTTATCCATTGACCAGATTCGAGCAGTCCTGTCATGCGACGCACTGGCAAAGCAATGACCGACTGGACTAAACTGCCACAAAAACATAAAACAAATATCAGCAAATATTACAATGCATAACCACTACAGAAAAGCCACGATACACCGACGACCCGAAGCCGTCGGCGTACGACCCGAAGCCGTCGGCATTGCCGTCGGCGTATCTTCATAGGGAGACGGCCGTTCCAGCGCAGTCATGGCGTCCGTTAGTGGGGGCTTCTACGCCGACGGGAGTTTGTACACCGACGGCGGCCGTCGGCGTATGAATGTCTACGCCGACGGCCCGTTCGTCGGCTTCCCAAACTCTACTTGTACGCCGACGGCCCCGACATTTGGCCGTCGGCGTATAAGACGGCCGTCGGCGACTTGTGTATTTCCCGTAGTGAACAATGTCACGATGTTCAACAGAACAGAATTAGAAAGCTAAGCAACAGAAATGTCTATAACGATCATAAGCTGTTGAAAAGAGCATCAAGCCCAAATGGACCTATTCCAGATCCCATTAGCAGAAGTATTAAAATGAAGAACAAACTAGGAATATTTATCACAAGCATTTGCAGTTTTGCACTCCTCGCACTAAGATCAAGACAAACAATACTCGTACATGTACATTGATTGTAACAATGGAGACATCTGTTCTCACCTCCACAATATTCGTTTTTTATATCACATTCATACAAAAAATGTATGCATCCTTTCAGGCAATCAGAGAGTAAATGTTGATGGCCAAAAGATACTCAAGGGCTGAAGTTTATTTTAAGATACGATCAACCACATTTGAGGCCTAAAATAGTAATTAAGAGATTGACGCAATAAGAAACTGCAGGTAGAAATGCATAAAATGGTTTTGACAGTATGAGATGCATGAGCACTCGGTACACTAGCTTCTGTGGATCAGTATCTGAGGATAATTTAGATAAAAGCTACTGATTAATTGACTAACTAATTAAAAAATTACATGAACTAGGCAGTCAAGCCATCTAATGAAGAAAGAACATCTGAAATGTTGTTCTCACAACAATACAAAGAAAAGGTTTGTCCATATACTTGGACATCTCAAACTGGGTATTGTGTTCTTTGTAACAAACAAGATTGGCATTCAGCTTGGTACTCCACAGTCAGACTGTAACAAATATAAAAGAAAATAATGAAATGATAATTATAAATTATAAATAAACAAGGAAATGAATGTTACAAAATAAGCAGCATTTAAGTGATGTTTTACTTGTTGAATCTGAAGATGATGACAGGAGAAAATACCCAAATGGACTAAAGGCGGCGGAATAAACTGGTCCAGCATGACCTTGGAATAATGTATAAGGTCTCTTCCCCTCAGATGTTGATGACAACTGCTCACCCTGTGAAGATACAATTTCTCCTTGTGAACTAGCTGAGAGTCCAAATTTTCCCAATCAGCAAACTATCAATATATGACTGAACACACTACTATGTTAGAAGAATTAATTCTAAGATTATTCAGATGTTCTGGAGAGATTCCGGTCTAATACTGCAAGATCGTAAGTACGTTACAACATGTCCAGGAGGTAGATCGAGAAGAAATTTTTGCGTTGTTCTATACATGCATCGGTGCTGTTCTAGGTCATAACATTAACTAACTGAAATAAACTAGACTCCTGAGAATAAAAGGCTATCATGACCAAAATCAGATGCGCAATTACAGAAGCACTTCATCGTAACAGTGGAACAGAACATCAGCATTATGCAGTGTAGAACGACTAACATGTTTTGGCAGGTTGACAAATCTTTGCCATATCCCAAACCTAGTGAACAAGGAAGTTTTACCAGTTAATAACAGTGATCAAATGAAACACAAAATATCATGGAAAGGGACTAACCTTTACTGATGAGTCTGAGAACCCACCAACAACCAATGATCCATTTAAAAAAAACTGTAGCGGGACTTTTCTTTTTTTTGTATTTGTTTTTTTTCTTCTTATTGTGGGCTGTGTGCATCCGTGTTATCGCTGGGATAATGCGTTGTTGCAGAGGCTGGATGTAATTGATATTTTCACGATATTAATATATACTCTTTATCTAAAAAACACAACCAATGATCCATCGTTTGAGAGATGAGCAGTTGAATCTGTGGTTACACAGGAATACAGGATAATGATCAAAAACCGAAGTATGCACACTGAAACAGTTGATACTAAGTTACAGCTACGATTACCCGTTATGTGTATTAAGGAATGTGTAGAAGCTAACGGATGGCAATGCCAAGTTATTCAATTGTGCACGATTTCTCAAGTCCTCAAGAATTGATTGCTCAACTCCAACAGGCCTGAAGCAAAAGGAGTAATATTTCTCAGGTTCGTACAACTCTAGGTTGACACTTGACACAAAAAAAAAGTAGACAGGCGAGCATGTTCTGTGAAAAGTGGAAAGTACACAATATTTGGTTCTCCCGAATCTATAAGGAACAATTCAAAGTGACCACCATAAAACACCTCAGCTTTTATTTCAGGTTCCTAAAGGCCTCCTGGTTACAACTTACAAGCTCAAAAGCATGACACTTACATGCAGGGTCTGGAGTATGGACCCACATTCAGGGCCTGGAGTATGGACCCACATTCAGGTAGAGGAATGGTGTTTTCTTTTAAAAAGCAACAGTCGAGAAATTATTTAGATTAAGAAAAATATGTAGACTAAACTGAGCTTCTCAAAAGAAAATTTATAACGCCTGCTTCCAGCTTTTCCGCTCCACCAACTCCTGCTTCCAGCTTCAATGCGTCCCCGACATTTGCCGACATGGCAGCTCGCCAGTCCCCTCCCTCTTCAATGCCGGCTGCTGCGCCTGCGCCGTCCACCTTCTCCGGCACTCCGCCGCGCCCTACGGTCCGGAGCATCGTGGTGGCCCCGACCGCGCCATGCCCTGCCGATGCGCAGGTTTCATCCGAGTGGCAAGAGGTCCGGAACAAGCGCGGCCGGCGCCCTGCCACCATGCCATCTTCGTCGAGCAACTTCAATGCCGGCCTGCGCGCTCTGGCTATCGAGGCCTTTAAACGGGAGCTCAGCGGCCGCTGTTTTCGCTGCTTCTCATCGGAACACTCTGTCCGCCACTGCACCAACGACGCTAGGTGTCTCCACTGCCTTGACGCTGGCCACGCCGCGAAAGGCTGCCCGACTCGCCACCTCCCGCGAGTCCCCCTTCCACCGCTGCCATCCCCAAACCGCCGCACCGCCGTGCCGCCGGTAAAGTCTCGCCTTACCTTTCCGCCAGGCCATCCTGATCTCAACCGCCAGCCTGTCCATACTCGCATCCGCTTCCCTACCCCTGACATCATCTCGCCGGCTACCGCTTCCGAGGACCGAGGGAACCACACCCCTACCACCGCCACCACCACCTCAGGCCGATCCCTTCCCCACCATGGCTGGCGAGCTCGGCTTCGTTCGGAGATCGCTGCGTACGCGGGTGGCGCTCGAGCTGACGCAGGACATGGCTGCGGAGGAGATGGTGCTGCGCAGGTCCGCGCTCGTCTTCACGGTATCCGGCGCCCAGCCCCGACTTGCGCCGGGCCACGTTATCGAAGGTCTGTTGCAGGATTTCCCCGGCCTACCCCCCACTGCTGTGCAGATCTCCCTCAGGCAGCCGGGAACCTTCTTCGCCCGGTTCTCCGAATCTCGCTGGTTTGACCTCATCGCCGAGCACTCGGTCTTCCACTTCCGCGGGACGCCCATCCTCATCAAGCACTGGAACCGGCTCACCTTCGCTGCGCTGCGGCAGTACAGGTTCAACGTGCGCCTCTTCATCGAGCAGCTTGCGCCGCAGGCCTGGGCCCTGGCCACCGTGCAGCGCGCTCTCCCGGGCTGCTTCATCCACACCGTGACCGGCGAGACACATGGGAAGCTCGACCTCTCGTACTTTGTGGTTGAGGCTTGGGTGGAGCGCCTGGAGGACGTGCCAACTGAAGCCATCATCGACCTCCACGAGCCAGCGCCCTGCGCTGATCCGCTGTCTCATGCCGTGCTGCCGCCCGGGTTCTCCTCGCCAGATGCGCAGGCCGCTGGAGCAGGAACGCCGACAACGTACTACAACAAGGCGCACCTCAGCGAGCGCCCCCCGCGGATGCTCGGCTCGACCGTGCTTGTTCACCTCGACTCATCCACCTTCATCAGGCCGGCGGCGCATGCCCGCCGGAACGGGCGCGGCGGAGGTGGCCTCGACGATCCTTGGACGCATGGCGTGCCTGATGACGTTTGGCACCAGCGTCTTGAGGCCACATCCTCCGGCGCCGCCGCTGGCCAGCACCGCCCACGCAGGCAGCGCGGTAACAGGCGCCACGACGCCTCTGCTCCGACGAACCTGATCCTCGTGCCCCTCGTCGCCCCGCCCCTCAACGGCGGTGAGATGACGGCGACCGTGACCTGCGCCACTGCTCCAAACCCTAACGGAGTCCATTCCGTGACGGAACTACCCCGTGACGTGGCCGGCCACGTCGTCCTGACGGTCACGTCACCGCTGGACCATGCCACCATGGTCGCAGCATGAATACGTCTGCCGCCCACGCCCCGGTCAACAGCAACTTGCAAGCCACTCTGCAGCCTGTGTCGCCACCCTCCCAGGATTGGCAACTGAAGCAAACCGCAGACCCTGCTGCCTCTTTCGCTGAATCACTGCAGCCTCCCACTTTGGGATTGGCAACGCAGGACGTGCAGGAGCAGCTGCCCACCAATGATGTGACAGCCAGCTCTGCGGACGGCTGCTGAAGCCCTGACCACGCCTATCGGACCTACCAGCCGCAGCCGCGTGCTCCTGCTCCACCAAGCCGCCGCCGTTCTGGACACCCCTTTGCAGAGCTTTGTTGCTGATACGGGTTTCGGGCCTATGCCGGGATGCGACGCCCACGAGAACACCGCTGGCTCCACCCTGCTCGCACCTATAGATGGCCAAACGTGCCGGCCCGGCCCGGCACGGTGCTGGCACGGCCCGGTTAAGGCACGGCACGGCCGGCCCGATTAGTAAACGTGTCGGGCCGGGCCGGCCCGCGTGCCGCGGCCTGACCATTTAGCATAAATACGGCTCAAAAACTGAAAAAAAAATAAAAATAGGTAAAAAAAATTAAAAAATTAAAAAAAAACCTAATCGTGCCGGGCCGGCCCACGGGCCGCGACCGGGAGCTAGGCACGGCACGGAGCGGGCCCGTGCCGCGGCACGGCCCGTTAAGATCCGTGCCGTGCCTGGGCCGGGCCAAATTCTCCGTGCCTCGGGCCGGCCCGGCTGGCACGGCCCATTTGGCCACCTATACTCGCACCTGACGACACGGGCTTCGGAGCCCAAGGCCCAGCCCAGAAAACAACTGCTGACTTGCTGCGAGATCTGGTGCAGCCCATCACACCTGGCATCATCCCCACTCCTAGCTCGCCGCACCCCCCCCCCCCCCCCCCCCCCCCCCGGGGGCCGCCGCGCCGCTCCAAGGGGAAGAACAGAACCGCCACTCGCCGGAGCCATCGCCTGTAGAACCGCAAGCAGACAGTGACAGGCGGCGGCAACAGGACAATGATGGCAGCGCGCAAGCTGATTGTCTCCAAGCGCGGCCTCGCTATTGCTGAGAAGGGAGAAGAGTCCGATGATGACACGCTGCTCAAGTACGATACGGCGCTCGACTCCCCTCTCTCCACCGCTCAGATGGGCGCCCTCTCCATCCTCGCGAAGAGAGCACGCGGGGGGGACCGCGGGGAGAACCGTGTGGCGGCAGCGACGGGGCAGCTCGTGCCTCCCGCCAGTAAGTCCCTGTCTGTCAAGCCTGTCGAATTAGTTCCCCAATGAATTGCAACTTCTTGATCTGGAATGTTAGAGGTTTGAATGATTTAGCTCATAGAGGTGTAGTGCATGCTGTCATCAGAAAGCACAATGTATCCTTTGTTTGCCTTCAAGAAACCAAGCTGAATTTGATTGACTTGAGTATTGTTCGGGAATGTTGTGGCCCTTTGTTCTCCGAATTTCGTTATGCCCCTGCTGTCAGAACGAGAGGTGGCATCTTGGTTTCCTGGAAGCCTGAGGCATTTCAATGCTCCATGCACCTCCTGTCCCCATCCTATGTTGCTGTCAACGGCGTGCTGTGCAATTCCAATGAGAATCTGAACCTAATTTGCGTATATGGCCCTCAGCTAGACTTTGATAAAGCCCTGTTCTTACATGAGCTGCAAGCAAAAATCAACATCGACCTACCACCGGCCACGGCCACAATTATTGCTGGAGATTTCAACATGATAGTTAAAGCTAGTGATAAGAGCAACATGCATTTGAACAGGAGAAACATGGCCAGGTTCAGAAAATTCATCAATGACCAGCAGCTCAAAGATCTTTACCCACATGGTAGGAGATACACTTGGAGCAACGAGCAGCAGGTTGTCACCATGGTCAAATTGGACAGGGTCTTGTTCAACCAGGAGTGGGACATTGCATTTCCTAATTGCATCCTCCAAGCCCTATCTTCAGAAATGTCAGACCACTGCCCCATCCTCCTAAGCAGCGATGCTGATTTCAAGCCAGTCCGCAGATTCAGGTTTGAACAAGCTTGGATCGCCAGGGATGATTTCATGGACGTGGTGCTGTCAGCCTGGAATTCAGTCCAAAAACACGTTGATCCCTTCATAAACTTACATGTCAAGCTCACCACCACCGCCCATGCTTTGACAAAATGGAGCGCCCAATTCACCTCAGACCTAGCGCTCAGAGCAGCCATCACTAGTGAACTAATTTTCAAACTTGATCAAGCAATGGAGAAGAGACCGTTAACAAATGATGAGAGGCAGTTTAGGTCAATGCTGAAGATGAACAGGCTGGGAATAGAGGAAATTCAGAGAACTCAGTGGCGCCAGCGATCCAGAATACAGTGGCTGAGAGAAGGTGATGCCAGTACCAGATTCTTCCATGCAAAGGCATCTGCTAGGAGACGCAAGAGCTTCATTCACCGAATTGAATTCGATGGCGTCGTGCACACTGACCAGCAGGGCAAAATTGATGCTATCTGGGAGTACTTCCACCAGCTTCTTGGTCAGACAAAGCCACGGTTGCATTCCCTCAACCTTGGTTTACTTGGGATCGAGCCTGTGGACTTATCTGACATGGAAGCCCCGATTACTGCTGATGAAGTACGTGCTGCCATCATGGATCTGCCCTCTGACAAAGCTCCCGGTAGTGACGGTTTCACTGCAACCTTCTTCAAGAAGTGTTGGGACATTATCAATTATGATATCATGAGAGCCATTGGCGCCTTGGAATGCTGCACTTCGCGCAACTTGAACCTGCTCAACACAGCCATCATGGTGTTGCTACCCAAATCTGCTGATGCTGCACATCCACGTGAATTCAGGCGTATTAGTCTTGTCCACTTCTTCGCAAAGTTGTTCACCAAAATTCTTGCTTTGCGGTTGCGTCCGAGGATGCATGAGCTGGTCAACTCCTGCCAGAGTGCATTCATCAAGAATAGAGCCATCCACGACAACTTCGTCTTCGTCCGTGCTCAAGCCAAGCTCTTCAGGCAACGCAAAGTACCCGCCCTGTTACTGAAACTTGACCTTCAAAAGGCATTCGATTCTTTATCTTGGGAATTCTTGCTAGAAGTGCTTGAGGCCAAGGGTTTTGGGCAAAAATGGCTCGACTGGATTGCTTGCCTTCTCTTCACTGCCTCGACGCAGATTGCTGTCAATGGTGATCTGTCTGAGTTCATCCGGCACAGACGTGGACTGCGACAAGGGGACCCGCTTTCACCCCAGCTGTTTGTCATAGCTACTAATATTCTAGCTGCTCTATTCTCCATGGCAGACCAAGTAGGGGCCCTCAGAACCAGCAGGTTTCTACAAGCAAAAAAATGCATCTCCATGTATGCTGACGATGTTGTCATCTTCACCGAACCTGATCCAGCTGATCTCCACTCTACCAAATCGTTGATGCAATGCTTTGGAGAAGCTTCTGGACTGCTAACCAACTTTGCTAAAAGCCCTATCATTCCAATCCATTGCTCCCAGTTGGATACCAACGCCCTTGCAGCGATCCTTACCTGCCCTATCCAAAGCTTCCCATGTACATACCTTGGTCTCCCTCTATCTGACCAGCGCCTGCGCAAGAGTGATCTACAACCCTACCTCGACAAGCTGGCGAGTAAAGTCAAGGGATGGAATAAAGGAAATTTCTCACTAGATGCCAGGCTGCTGCTAGTCAAGTATGTGTTGTCTGCCATGAACATCTATCATCTCCTTGTCATCGACCCGCCAATCTGGCTAATCAAAGCGATTGACAAACTGCGGAGAGGGTTCCTTTGGTGCAATGATGAGCTTGCAACTGGAGGTCGCTGCCTTGTGCGTTGGGATGCCATTTGCCGCCCATTGGAGTTCGGTGGGTTGGCCATTACTGACCTGCAACGCAAAGCCACTGCACTACGGGTTAGATGGTTGTGGCAAACCTGGACTGTGGATGACAAAGCTTGGGGAGATCTACCGCTAGGAATCGATGATCGTGCTCGCAGCCTGTTCAATTCAGCGGTCTCCTTCAACCTAGGAGACGGACACAAAATCAACTTTTGGCAGGACCCCTGGACATCAGATCACCAAAGCCTTGCTGCTATTGCACCTAATCTCTTCAAATGCTGCACCAAGCGCAACCTTTCTGTTGCACAGGCGATCACCGACAACAAATGGATGAGGCACTTCAAGCGTGAACTACCTACCATTGCTATCACGCAGTTCCTCCATGTCCATGACCTTCTGGTCAATATTGAGTTGCAGCCCGAGACATCTGACTCGGTCACCTGGCTATGGACACCGAATGGTCAATACTCGGCGACGTCGGCATATGAGATGCAGTTTGAGGGCTCCATCCGTTTCTATTTCTGGGACACCATTTGGAACAACGACGCACCGTTGAAATGTCGTGTGTTCTGCTGGCTTGCCCTGCGTGGTAAATGCAACACTGCTGATTGTCTTCAGAAGAAGGGGTGGCCGCATAATCCAGCGTGTGTCTTCTGCCTCAGCGAACAGGAAACTGCCCTTCATCTTCTCGCCACCTGCCCCGTCATTAGTCGACTATGGGAGAAGATCATTCAGACGGCAGCACTCAACCCCAACCTGCGGCCGCGAGCTGACATAGCCTCATTGGAGGAATGGATCATGACAACTAGCCGCAGGCTGCCGCAAGCAACACAAAAAAGCTGGACTGCTCTTGTTCACCCGACCTGGTGGTCCATTTGGAAAGAGCGCAATAACAGAATTTTCAACAACAAAGCTGAACCACTCTCAAGAATCCATTCGATGATTATCGATGAGGCTAGGTGTTGGAGAGACGCCGGCAGAACAGGTGCTGCAGACCTGATCTTAAGGCCCATGAACCTGACTGAGTAGCTGCCATTTTCTTTTCCAGTCTGCACAACTTTGCTGTAGACCTAGTTTTCTTATAGCTTTTTTTTATTATTTATTTTTGGTTCCCTTGTACTCCTGTACGCTCTTCTAATTGAAATGAAAAGCAGGCTAGACTGCCTTTTCCGTCAAAGAGAATAAAATTGTACATTGCTGGAAGAGTTAGCTCTGGTTTCACACGAGGTGCCGTAGAAACCATGCTTACTTCAGATTTTTTGTTTTTCCCTGTTGCGCCTACAACCTTATCCTTTTTTAGCTTTTTAAGAGGATTTTTTCTGTACCAAAAACAGTAAGCTATAATGAAACATTGATCGGGCACATGCATAGTGGAACCAAGCAATGGACAATAGCATTCCTGTTCTCAAGATAACAGAAGAAGAGAAGAACAAAAACATGCTGCTGACAGCAAGACACAAGAAAGAAAAGGAATGTTCATGTTTCGATGGCATAGAGCATAGCAAGCATAATGTAACAAGGCTCCCATACTATGAGAGAGTTTCTTACCTTGGTATTATCTTCTGCATCTGCATCCTTGCTTTCTGCTTCAGTTCTATCAGAATCTGAGAGTGCTTTCTCCATAAGCTCCTCGACTGAATCTTCAAGCAACTGAATACCAAAATTTTAACGTTCAAAACAGCACATGCCCAAGGATAATGAGGAATAAATAGAAAACTGAGAAATTGCTCTCGTGGGAGAGGTGTGCTCGGGAAGTGGCAAGAACAGTGCTACTAGAGCCATTTTTTCCTCTTTGGTCCGCATTGTTAACTATTTTGATAGAATAGATAATAGGAAACAAACAGATTGATCACTGCTGTGCTTGAGTGACATACCCCCCCAATGCACTTCCTTCTGGTTTATCTGTTTTGCTAAGTCCTTACTGGTCCCAACCAGAGCAACAACATCCGCATCATCAGAGATCAATGAAGGTTGCCCAGCAGATACTACTAATATAACAAAGAGAAAAGTGACAGTGAAGATTTGAGAAGTGATAATAAGTAAAATTGCATGATATACTCTCAGTAGACTGGGAACTGTATCTTAAAAAATTATCCTTTCATTGACTATTCAAAGCATCATAAGAGCTTGTGTTTTCTAGAGATACTGAAGAAGTAATTCATATGGATACTGCCATGAAACACATGGTAGAAGCTTTAAACTGAGTAGTTCGCTTCTTTTTCTAGGAAAACAGAACTGCAGCAACTAATAAAGTGAGATCATGATGTATGCATCATCCAGTCTAGTTTGCAAAGAGTTGCCAATGGAACAAAAAAGAAAATGCTTGGAATGCACTTTGCCGGTAACATCCATGAAAAAATGATCTACAGATGGTTTGTGCCTCATATTTGACACTAGGATTCAGGATGTGTATAATTTTATCATGATGATGCATCATGTACTCTTATTTGCAACGAGTTGCCCATTAGAATTCACGAACAAAGGAAGTAAAGACAGTAGCCGGACCTAAATTATGTTCATTTATCTTGGTCTTTAACAGAACTTACGAAATAAGTGGGGGAAATGGTACATGAGGATATAGCATCTGGACTTCTAAAGCTATTGTTACAACAATGAATATGGATCCTGTGGAATGCTTATCTCTGCGCATTGATTTAGATGACAAAAGGTGACCAAACCATCATAGTTGCAACAAAGAACAGAATGCAAGTATAGAAGAACTTGAAGCGGTACTACCTCACATAATTTAATACTGAATTTATTCTTCCTTAAAGATCGAGCAAGATCCATTTCCTGCAAATTTTAGCACGCGGGCTGTACCATCTGACTTGCAGCAAACTACAATTCTGCTCGGAGTATTTTCCAGAAATTTTTAGTTCTGACAATAGCGAGTGTGGTGGTTCACAAGTGCCCTACCCATTGATGCACATCAACACAACACATGTGCGTTTTCCCTTGACTCATCATAATAGACCCTCTTCTGCATTTTTTTCTTTTGCTCTACTCTTCCGCTTAGTGACAGACAAGCTTGTTTTAGGGACGACAACATCATCATCACTCGAGTCTGAAAGATCCCTGCAATCTTCACTGTCTGTCTGTCGGGGCAGTGATGGTGCTTGCCACGGGAGAGCCGAAACCGACGCTCGCGGCGGCACCAGATGAGGTCACCTCTGGAGCGCGGTCGAAGACGTCGGCGACGACGCAGTCGAGGGGTGGGGCACTGAGCGCGGCGGTGGAGTCCCTGGTGGCGGCAGATGAGGAGTGAAGCCGGTCGAGGAAGAAATCCGTGGCCACGGGCGCGTGGTTCGGCTGCACCCTGGAGGCGGAGGTGTGGAAGGCGTCGTTGGAGAGAGGAGCACCGGGGACTTGACGACGTAGGAGTGCGGTGGCCGGCCTCCCTGCAGGCGGCGGTAGGGAAAATCACACGGAATCAGTGGGGAGAGGAACACCGGGGACTTGGTCGCGACAGTATAGGAGTGAAGTTGTTGGCCGGAGCTCCTACGGTGTCAAGACCTTGGATGAGTAGGGAAGTAATTAACAGGAAAACAAGCAGAGAAATCAGACTAGAACCCTAATTTAGGAAAGATCGCAAGGAGAACGCAAGAAGAAGATAACAAGGGAAATTAGGGTTTATTGATCTCGTGCCTCCCAGGCGCCCACTCTCCCTGGGTTATATAGAGTTTCCCAGGTGAGCCACGAGTTTGAATACAAATTGTCTCAAAACATTACAAGGTTTGAATTGATTACATCCGAACCGTCCAACACAGGAAGCGATCCTAGCCGCCCGTTAACTGAACTTAGGTGAGGCACTCTCCGTCAGGTAAGGGTTGTGACAATACTCCCTGCTGGACTCCAGACTTCAAGGCTGGAAGGAGGGGAACGTTGCCTGAATGAATTTCGCGTCTTCCCAGGTGGCCTCCTCAGGTGTAAGGTTCTCCCACTGCACTAGCCATTGGGCGACTAGAATGTCAAACTCACCTGTGCTTCTGGGTATTTGCCTGCATTGGAGTACAGCCAGTGGAGCAACTTTAATCTTGCCTTCTGGAGTGAGGATAGGTAAGTTGGGGTTGGGCACTGCATTGGGTCCCAAGTGTTGCTTCAACTGGTTGACATGGAACACATCATGCATTTTAGTGCCTTCAGGGAGTTGTAGTTTGTAAGCTACTTTGCCAACCTTTTGTGTGATTCTGAATGGCCCATAGTACTTGGAAGAAAGTTTTAGTGCATTTCTCAGACCCAAGGCAGTTTCTCTGTATGGTTGCATCTTCAAGTAAACCAAGGCACCCACTTCAAAAGAACGCTCAGTTCTTTGCAAGTCAGCATACATTTTCATGCGGTTTTGTGCTTGCTGCAAGTTGGTCTGAAGGTGCTTGATCATGTGTTCCTGCTGCTGCAGTGTCACTTCTGTCTCTGGCGATGCATCACAAGGAATGGAAATTGTATGGAGCTGAGGAGGAGCATACCCATACAATGCTTCAAAAGGAGTAGTGCGTAGAGAGGTGTGATACGAGGTGTTGTACCACCATTCGGCAGCTGGAAGCCACTGTGCCCATTTCTTGGGTTCTTTGAAGGTCATGCACCGTAAATATTGCTCTAGACACTGGTTAACACGTTCTGTTTGGCCGTCAGACTCAGGATGGTAAGCTGTGCTGAAGTGTAATTCAACTTTCAGTGCCGAGAACAATTCCTGCCACAGCTTGGATGTGAAAATTCTATCTCTATCACTGACAATTACTTTAGGAGGTCCATGGAGCTTGAAGATGTTGTCCAAGAATAGGTCAGCTACTTGCTTAGCTGTAAATGGATGAGCTAGAGGGAGAAAGTGTGCATATTTGGTTAAGCGGTCGACAACCACCAATATGACATCTTTGCCTTTCGACTTTGGTAATCCTTCGACGAAATCCATGCTAATTTCGGCCCATTTTTCAGAAGGAATGTTCAAAGGATCCAATAGGCCTGGATAATGTACTCTCTCAGTTTTGGAGATTTGACAGATTGGGCATTGGGCTACCCTTTGCTCAATGAACTGCTTCAAGTGTGGCCAGAAGAAAAGCTGCTGCAGCCTATGGTGTGTAACCTTGTTGCCAGAGTGCCCTCCAAATATCGACAAATGGAAGGAATTGAAAAGCTTCTCCCTCAGAGAAATATTGGACCCAATCACAATCCTGTTTTTATATCTCAATATGCCAGAGTGCAAGGTATAGTTTGGGTGACTGTCCCCTTTAATTGCTATTTCTTGCAACAACTTAGTACACTGATCATCGCCATTGTATGACTCTGCTACTTCTGTCATCCAAGTGGGAATAGCAGCTGATATTGCCAAGCACTTGTCACTAGGTGTAGTATCTGCTTCTTCATTTTTTCTGGACAGGACATCTGCCACAGGGTTTTCTTTGCCCTGTTTATATTCAATGCAGTAATCATACTCTAGTAGCTTTAGCATAAGCTTGTGTTGAATGCCTTCCAACAATCTCTAGCTTGAAAGATATTTTAAACTTTTTTTATCAGTCTTGATGACCAGTTTGTGTCCAAGGAGGTAATGCCGCCATTTTCGTAGGGCTTCCAATATAGCCAAAGCTTCCCTTTCATAAACTGACTGAGCTGCTGCCTTTGGGCCTAAGGTTTTGCTGTAGTATGTAAGTGGCCTTCCCTGTTGCATGAGTACTGCTCCTAGACTGCAGCCAGATGCATCTGTTTCTAGGGTGAATGGCAGGGAAAATTTGGCAATGCCATAAGTGGAGGGGTAGTCATAGCTATCTTCAGCTTCTCAAAGGCTTGTTGCTGTGGAGTGTCCCAGCTGAATGCGTTTTTCTTCAAGGCATCATGCAGTGGCTTGAATATTGTGGCATATCCTGCTATGTACCTTCTGTAATACCCTGTCATGCCCAGAATTCTCCTTAGCTGCTTCGCATTCTTGGGTGTAGGCCATGAAACAATCTCAGCTATTTTTGATGGGTCAGTTGCCACCCCCTTGCCTGAGATAATATTGCCCAAATATTCCACAGATGGGGATGCAAAGGTGCATTTTGACATTTTTGCCTTTAGTTGATGGAGTCTCAGGATTTGGAGTACTGTCTTCAAGTGTTGCATGTGTTGCTGAATATTCTTGCTGTAAATGAGAATATCGTCAAAGAAAACTAGGACAAATTTCCTCAAATGTTCGGCAAATATAGTGTTCATCAGTTGCTGAAAAGTTGCAGGGGCATTGGTTAGGCCAAATGGCATCACAAGATACTCATAATGGCCTAAGTGTGTTGAAAAGGCTGTCTTGGCAATGTCTTTGCTATTCATCCGAATTTGGTGATACCCAGCCCTTAAATCCAACTTAGTGAAAATCCTGGCTCCTTGCAACTCATCCAGTAGGTCTTCGATCACTGGTATGGGGTACTTGTTTTTAATTGTAAGAGCATTCAGTTGTCTGTAATCGACACATAGACGCCAAGTTTTGTCCTTTTTCCTCACTAGAATAGCCGGAGAGGAATAGGGACTGGTGCTGAGTTTGATTTCAGAGTTTTTGAGCATGTTCTGAACAAGTTCTTCTACCACATTTTTTTGGTTATGTGGCATCCTGTAAGGTCGAACGTTAGGTGGGTCAGCTCCCTCCTTGATGGGAATAGCATGATCACAGGGCCTATGTGGAGGTAGGCCTGTAGGTTCTTGAAAGACATCTTGATATTGTTGCAGAATATCCTCAACTGCCTGTTTTGTGCCATTTGTTTTCTATTTGTCGACTTCTTGTTGTGGTTGATCAGATGCCAAATGAATGATGTATGCTTGTGATCCCTGGCTGAGTAGTTAGGCACATGCTTTCGCTGAAATGAGACAGTTTGTTGTTGGAAGTGCTCTGTCTCTGAAAGTGCACCATTTCCCATCTACTGTAACAGATAAACTTCTGGTCTCCCAGTCAGTGTAATTGGGACTGTGTTTCTTGAGCCAGTTTGCTCCTAGGACCATGTCATAGCCCTTGAGTGGCAGTATTTTGCAATCGTGCTGGAACTGGGTGTTCTGGATACTGAACTTGCAGTTGGGAACATGGCCCTCTGAAGTCAACTCTCCTCCTCCTGCTACGAGAACCTTGTGCTGAGTTGTTGGTGTGATTGCTATTTTGGCCTTTTTGACAAATTCTTGATCAAGAAAGGTGTTCAGTGCTGCCACTGTCCAAAAGTGCCACTGCTGTATAATTCCCTATCTTAACATTTACTGACAGTGTTGTGGCTCCTGGTATACCATGTAGTGCAGCTGCTGAAATTGACATAAGAGCTTCTTGGGGTTTAGGAATTTTTTGTTCTAGTGCGTGGTCAGTGTCAACACCATGAGTGTCTGTCAATACTTGCTGAGCATCTTGAAACTCATCATGCGTTTCCTGTTCCTCATCACTTGAGCTGTGACCTTGCATTTGAATGGTATGTAGAATGCTCTTGATATTGCTACACTTGTGGCCATAGACCCATGGTTGAGGACAATACCAACACTTCCCTCTTTCCTTAGGAGTGTTACTGGGGTTTCTTGGTCTGAACGTGTTGATTGGTTTGGGTAGTGTTGCTTGATTGCTTCTGACAGCAGTGGTCTGGAAGTTCTTTTGCTGCTTGTTGATTGACAAGTATGCTAGCTCCTGTTGGCGTGCATGCCAATAAGCTCTCTTAAGGGTAGAACGGTTGTGGCTCTTCACAGCATGCTTGACTAAATCTTTGA
Organism: Puccinellia tenuiflora; assembly: GCA_012064385.1. Classification (NCBI taxonomy): domain Eukaryota; kingdom Viridiplantae; phylum Streptophyta; class Magnoliopsida; order Poales; family Poaceae; genus Puccinellia; species Puccinellia tenuiflora. The sequence continues at coordinate 972,954 of QRDG01000175.1, read as the reverse complement.
GTCCACTAATAAATCTCAACAAGAAGAAATTATCAGTCAGATAAGGATGGTCTCTGCGCATTTGAATCATGTGCTCTTCAAAACTGTCAATGTACAAGGCCACTGTTGTCTGCTGTTTCAAATGTTGGAACTGTTCCATACTATCATGCTCTTCTGGTGGGGGAAATCTGTCATAGAGCAGCTCACAAAACTGTGACCAGTTCATCAGGTAAATGTTCAGATTACTGCTAGTTAACCAGGTTTTTGCTTTGCCTCTGATATGAGCATTGGCCCATTTCACCTTTGCTTCTTGACTGATGCCCATAAGAGAAAATATGCTTTCACATTCCTCGATCCAGTTGAGTGCATTGTATCCGTGAAAAAGGGGTAACTCCATGCTGGGTGTGCGAATGTGAGGTTCCTGAGAGGAGTTTGGTGTGTGATAGGTACTGTTTGGTGAGGTAGGAAAATTTGTGGGAGGAGTAGGCTGCTGGTTTTGGTGATTAGGGGCATATGGTGGTGTCACCGTAGGCTGACAAGGCACGTAGGTATATTGTGGCTGAGGTGGGTAGTATGGGTTTTGATAAGGATTGTAGTTGTGGGGGAAAGGGTAATAAGGTGGTGGGTATTGGTTGTATGGGTAATACGTTTGCACTGGGGGTGGAACAGGGGGTCTTGATGGTGTCGGTGGCGTGAATATCACACTGTGGGATGGTTAAAGGGGAGTGCTTGGTGTGGTTTGTGAAGGAGTGGCATTGTACATGTGTGGGTGTGTTTGTGGTGACGTATGTTGCTGGGTATGGCTTCCAGAAGTTGGTGTAGGCGCTGAAAACGGGGGATTTTGGGTACTTGGAGGGAATTGGGGGTGTGGTAATTGGTCTGGTGTGAGGTTCCCAAACTGTACTGGGTTTGAGTCATGGGATGGAGGTGTCATGCCCTCAGTGATAGGACTTAGGTGTGGTGGTAGAGGTGGTGGGGTGTTGAACATATTGGTCCCGGCAGAGCCTGAAGGGGCTGGCATATGAACTCGATTGACTGCCAGACTAATCTGTGTGACCATGCATGTCGTGAGCTTGGAAAGGTTACCTTGCATCGCATCGACTGATTCTTGGTGCTGTGATAGTCGTTTGTTGATGTTGAGGACCTCACGGGGAAGGTGATTGGCGATTTCTTCTTCTTCCTGTGCCTGAGCTTCGGCCGCTGCCAAGAGCGCTGCATCCTCTGCTTCAGCAGCGAGGCGTTCTTGTGACCTTGTTCTCCTGTGCGTCATGTTGGTCTGCCTGGGGAGGAATTCTTCGTGAACGAGCAGTAGATCGGGAGCAATCCGGCCGGAAGGAGGGATTTTACGCCCAAATCAAGGAGATCTGGGAACCTCTCTTATCGGAGGGCGCCGCCATGGGGTAGGTGGAGATAGGCTCGTGTGGGGAAGAAAAAGCTCTGAGTACCATTGTCAGGACCATGGATGAGTAGGGAAGTAATTAACAGGAAAACAAGCAGAGAAATCAGACTAGAACCCTAATTTAGGAAAGATAGCAAGGAGAACGTAGGAAGAAGATAACAAGGGAAATTAGGGTTTATTGATCTCGTGCCTCCCAGCCGCCCACTCTCCCTGGGTTATATAGAGTTTCCCAGGTGAGCCACGAGTGTGAATACAAATTGTCTCAAACATTACAAGGTTTGAATTGATTACATCCGAACCGTCCAACACAGGAAGCGATCCTAGCCGTCCGTTAACTGAACTTAGGTGAGGCACTCTCCGTCAGGTAAGGGTTGTGACATACGGCTGGCGGCGATGTCGATTCGAACGGCGGCGCGTGAGCTTGATAGTAAGGATTAGGGAGAACGGGAGCTGGGTCTAGCGGGTAGTGGTCGGCTGGAGGTGGTCGTGCTGGCGCCGAACCGAACGCGGTGGGATAGGAGGTGGCGTCGAATGGAAAGGTAGAGGGGCCATACGCTGGAGCGGGGAAGAAACCAGGCGCGGGTGCTCCGAAGGTGGCTGAGCTATACGGTGGGGCGGGGAAGAAGCCAAACTCCGGTGTGGTGGTGAGGAAAGCGGCACGTACGCAGGAGAGAAACCGAAGGGGAAAGGTTCATGGTATGTTGCCATGGATGCTAATCAATTCAGGACCAGATAGTGGCCGATCTGGGATTGGAAGAGGAAGAAGAAACCGCCGGGGGAAAATTTTGGTCCGAGAATTGACACCGATTGTCAGAAACGCCTCCGCCGGCCGAGAAATCCACCGCCCGACGACGCTAAGAACCAGCTGTGCGGAAGCCTTCTAGCTTCTTGCGTTCCTTGCTCGAGGTCTCAATGCGAGGAGACGGGAGATGAATGGGGAAGGAGGAAAGCGTGGTGCGCTTGGTGTGCTTCTTCTTGCGAATTTTACAAGGCAGCGTAGGGGGGGAGACCTTATCTCTTCGCCTCGCTCCTGAACAGTGCTTTGAGAGTCGTCCTCGTTCTTTCCTCCGCCTCGCCGGCTTGCGCCTTGCTCCTCTCCGGCGGCGTTGCCGCTAGGCGTGGACAGGGTGGCGTAGCTTGGCTTGTACATACTAGTAGGCTAGGTTTAGCTTTAGCTTTGTGTGGCTCTATGCCGTATGTGTTTGAGGGTAGGTCGGCGGATTTCGGCGGCCAAATCCGCCGCGCCGTGGCTTCCGACCATCTCGCTGCATCTCGCTGGTGGCAAGCGAGGTTGCAAGGGAGATCGAAGGGAACTCGCATCCCTCCTAATAAGGTGCGCAGGGGAAGCATGGAGATGGGTGCCCCGGCCAGCCCTGCCTTCTCGCTGTTCTTCAGCTCTTCGCTGCGGTATTTCCATGGTGGGAATCGAAAGTGGAGAAGATGCGGAGTACTGGCGGCTTCCTCATAAAGGTCGGATCCCTGATTTTCTTTGTCTGCTACTTTCTTCTTGGTCTACCTCCTCCGATTCGTGGCGGGATTCTGGAGTTCGACGGTGGACTTGCTCAAAAGGTCAAGCGGCAGAGGATCGGGTTCATAGGAAGCTGGGGATGTGCTGATTGCTGTGCTCAACTTTTTCTTTCAAGCTGCCATGGTGGTAGCAGAAAGAAGATGGAGGTGCAGTGTCATTCCGTCTCCGACGACCTGGGAGTAGCGATGCTGTTGATTGAGGAACACACTCGGAGCCTCTGGCGTCCGACTCTGGAGACCATCTGGTGGTCAACTATGCTGGTTTTGATTGCCAGCGATATTTCAACCTCCATGTGGAGGCCCTTCGGCAAGCTCGTGACGGCGTCTCCCTTCCCTTCATCTCCAAGTGGTCTCGTCCCCGGAGCTGTCGAGGATTGCCATCGCTGCAGCTTGAAGCTTGTTGATAGAAGCAGAGGACCCAATTGCGTTTCTTATCCATTGTGGAGGGTCTTTCCTGTTATTAGTTGGGACTGTATTGTAATTTTCTTTTTGCTGAAGGTCCCTTCTGTAAAATGTACCTGCTTCTTTGAAATATAAGCATCCAGGCCCTTTGGGGCCGCTCCTTGTTCAAAAAAAAAAAAGGTAGCGTGGTTTTGACTAGAAGGGAGATGGAGGTGGCTTCCGCGTTGAGGCTGAGCAATCAGAGGTCGAATTAGTCTAGAAGATCTGATTGTTCCGAAAGAAAAAAAAAATCCTTTTTTGTCAGCTTGATTTTCATTATACTACATAGCTCATTGTGAAGAAACACTTAGAACAACAACAACACGATAATAACTAATTATCCTTCTCAGATTTAGTTTTTTCAAAAACACACCAAACATCTTGGAACTGAATCGGTAATCATGTCATTTCATCAAATGCAGACACATTAATTAAACTCTGAAACACCAAATTACTACTACAAACAGCAACGGGAAGAATTGAACTTCAAGTCTGGGCTCGCTCACAAAACAGCAAGCGGAAGAAACTTCAAGTCTGAGCTAAATAAAACTACCCCACTACATGTCTGGCAACAAGAAGATTCAGTGTATTTTTTTTTTTTGAAATAAGAAGATTCAGTGAACTTGATTACTCCTGAACTGGCACAAACATGCAAGTATTCCGGACGCCATAGTCAAAATTTGACTACTCACTTGGTTCCTTGTCCCAACCCCAAACATAAACAAGAAATACAGAAACAACTCAACCATAACACTGGAATTGCACATCACAGCCCTGAACCCAAACCAAACAGAAACAATTGTACTGCAGCATAGTCAACTCGGTATTACTCAACACACGGGGCAAAACATGCTGAGCAAAACAACTCCTGTAGCATCACTATCCAAAAAGGGGATACAATAAAATTAAGGCGAGTCCAGCCGTTCCACCAAATCTTTATATGACCATACGAAAACTCTTAAGAACATGGCATCCAAATGCAGAGCACTTTCAAGCTACTACAAACAACAACGGTAAGAATAAAGTCTGGGCTGGGCTCAGCGCCTCCATATTATTACAAAAAGGAAACGGCCGGGTACAACTTCAAGTCTGGGCTAATTGAAACTACTCCACTACTGCAGTACTGCATGCATCTACATCTCGAACGGAACTGACACGTACGGGACGTTGTCCGTGCCGTCGTCGAACCCCAGGTTGCGCCACATCCGCTCTTGCTCCGGTGTCAGGACATAGCTGCACAGATTCGAGAATCGAGAGTATTCAGGTTAGGAATAGCCAAATGATAAAACCAGCGCGTTATACAACGGCTCATACCTGGTGGACATCCCCGAGAGTTGCAGCAGCTCCGACCTTGCACGCCGCACAACGTTGGCCGGCATTGAGAGCAGGAATGTCTGAAGATACAGTTAAGACACGGGTGAGAGAATGAAAACTGTCACATTGAAGAAAAGGTTAACACGGGGGAGTTTAGTTTTTTTTTACCTTGAACGTGCTCTCGGGCCCGTACCTCAATATGGATTCAGTACAGACGCGCAGAGATACCAGGTGCATCAGCCAGCGGTCAATCTAAATTAGCGGGATGCATGCTGTTAGTAACAGACAGCCGGGCGCAATTAAAACTGAACTTGTAAAGGGCGCACCTTCTGCAGATTATCTTCACACCAGTCCTGCATGGCGGTCTTCAATTCCCCTTCCTCCTTGGTGAGGTTGCTGAACTCCCGTCTCCTCTCCTCATGAGCCTCATAGGTTAGGTCAAAGCGAAGGCACTGCAGCAGAAGAGCAGAACACCAAATCAGATACTAAAGACATACAATTGCGCAAATCAGTAAAACTGTGTAGTGCTCACGATAAATCCCCTTTTTGCGGCCTCTGTCTTAATCTCCTCCTCAAACGTGCTCAACGCGTTGACGGAATGCAGAGCATGTACGCGGTCCTTGAAGTGCTCCTTATCGGTACGTGGAATCTAAGATATAGTACAAGTAAAATAGTTAGAACATGCTTCCTAATCCAGTTAGTAGTCTAGGAATAAACAATTAAACACATTTTACCACGTAAGCGTGCATGGATTCGTACGTGTCCAACCAGAGCTTCTGCTTGTCAAGGGGAACAGCGAATAGGAGTCTGGTAAAGGTCGGGCTGGTGAAGACGGTCTCTGGTGGCACTAGCAGTGCCAGGTCGCCATTGACGACGCTGCGCGACGGGACAGAGCGGAGTGCAATGTAAGGTGCATGCGAATAAAATAGGACTGACGGTGCAAACAAACAGTACTAATAAACAAAAAGAATTCACGACGAGTACCTCTCCATACTTGTGCGCATCGCCTGTAACCTGCGGCAAGTGTTGTTGTAGAGGGATTTCTTTTCCTGTGTGTCGAGCAAAGACTAATAAATAAGCTACTAGTACTGCACGTTTGAGCACTAACCGAGCCGATTCCATCAAAGAATAAGACAATCACACAACCGAACCGAACCGAGCCGATTTGGCTCTCAGGCACTCACCTTGAACTCAATGGCAACGGAGTCGATGTGACCATGGATCACGGTAGGTATCTCGTGGATCTGCGTCCATGTCTTGACCGGGAACTCCATGGTGTCGAACCAAAACCTATAGACAGATGCTTGTGTCAAAGATAACATTGAATGGAGATTGTATTGTACAGGCGGAGAGGCTTACATCTGGGCAGTGTAGAGCGTGCTCTTGATCGCGGATGGCGTGGAATCATCTGTCTGGCCCCGTTCCTGCCGCAGCACCCTGGCGATCTCTTGCACCGGCCCATCGCCCTCCTCGATGGCAATCCGTGTCTTGTGCAGGCCGTCCAGCGTAGCGACAGTAGGCAGCTTCGGGACGTCCAACTGCAAACACGGTGGTAATTATCATCATCCATCAGAAGAAGAAGAAATCTCCGAGGCAATAATAACAAAGGAAAACCCAAGAGTTGAGTCGTAGACGTACCATCAACACACTGGCTCCAGCAGCGGACAGCTTCTCGGTCACTCGGGTGACGAACTTCGCTGCGGCCTTAGCAGGGTCGTTTCCCCAGGTACCATCGCAGTCGACCGGCAGGGACACGGCTACGAGTTTAACCATCCTAGCTCACAGGTCAGTCACGGTGAGAAGTGGAGCGCGGAGGGGCAGTGGCTAGCTACGGACGATGGGACACATAGCCGCTGTCCGCGGTCTTATTTATAATCGCAGGCCGGTGGCAGCTCTGTGGTAGAACCACCTACCTGGTGGCAGCATTGTGGTGAAGCCGCCACCTGGTGGCAGCATTGCATTGTGGTGAAGCCGCCACCTGGTGGCAGCACTGCTGTGGAGAAGCCCAAAATTGTGGTGGAGACCGCCACCTGGTGGCAGCCCAAAATTGTTCACAATTTGTGGTAGAGAGTGGTGGTGGAGCCCGTTGGTGTGTAGGTGATAGAATTGTGTCGCAGCCTAGCGGCTAAACAAATTATTCTAACATCGTTTATCTCAATAAACTTGCTTAAATTGTGTGTTAAGAAATTCATACTTTACTGGATTTTTTTCAGCCTTCCAAAATTATAGACCTAAAAAAATCAGTTCCATAACTTTTTTTTTTGCGGAGAATATAAAAAGCTACGTGATCAATTAACTCTTTTGATTAACGAACTTGATATTAAGGCCGAAACCACTCCTTTGACGGTAGTTGAGCATGCTGCTAAGAGGGAGGCGAATAAAGACCTCGCACGTCTAAAACCCGACGAGGAGTCTAAATGGGCTCAGAGAGCGAAAGTTAAATATATTCAGGACGGATTCATAAGGTTAGGGTAGAGTGCCCACGGTTAGAACCTCTCTATACGCCAATGATGCGGCTATATTCATGAAACCCAACAAGGAGGACATCCATTTTTTGGCCAACACTCTTGCTCAATTTGGACGTGTTACCGACCTAGTCACCAATTGCACCAAAAGCCAAGTTGCACAAATTCGGTGTGAAGGCATTGACCTCGCCGATATTGTTCAAGCTTTCCCGGCTTCCAAAACAAGCTTCCCCGTGAAGTATCTCGGTCTCCCTTAGTCGAAGAGATTAAAGATAAGCCACTTTCAACACTTGGAAGATAGAGTAGCCGGAAAACTTGTCCCTTGGATTGGAAGGCATGCCGGTATGGCGGGAAGGTTGGTGCTTGTGAAGGCGGTGCTCACTAGCATTGTGATTTATTACATCACCGTTCTCGGTGTTCCGGTGGAAGTTCTCTTGAAGATTGATAGCACTAGACGGGCTTTTCTTTGGGCGGCAAGTGATAAGGTTATAGGGTCGCCCCACATGTGAGACTTCATACGATTATTTTCATGGATATTTCCACTGCATAGCTAGGTTCGACGACGAGTATACTTGGTAGCACTATCTCGATTAAGTTCATCTATCTAATATATATTCCCTTCGTTTCTAAGTACAAAATGTTTTAGTTTTTTCTAGATTCACATCTATCTACATGTATCTAAATACACACTAAAGTGTGTATATTCACTCATTTATCCCGTATCTAGTTAAGAAAACATCTTATATTTCGAAACAGAGGGGGTAGCTTAGTATACGTACATATTCGATATTGCTCAAAATCGCTCCTTCCTCGTTCATCCAGCTAGTGTAGCATAAACGTACTGAAATAACTAAGTCCATCTGTCTAACTAGATGATACCCTGCGTGATGGGGGAAACATATGTAATAAATCAGTGAAGCATAAATCAAAATAGATGAAGTGTCCAATAGAATAGTTTTGAAAGTGCAATAAAATTGCAGATATGCAAATGAAGTAACTATAACTCCCAAAAATCATGTATAAAGATTAAAAAAACATACCAACACAAAGAAAAATATGGCATTAGTTAATCATTTGCGTACTCCACATTAATCTAATTCATTCCGTCTCCCATTGTCAATTATTTTGTAGATATAAACACAACTTAATTTCTGCAATGGTACCTCCTGATAGCAAAACTATACCTAGAAGAACATTGTTCCGGAATTCAGTATAAATCACATAAGAGTTTGTAGGTGGTGAGTGGTAGAACAAAGTTTTTGTATCCGGCCGAGTGGTGGAAGAGAATTAGGTGCGTATTCAGATCGCCTTCGGTCAGCTGCAGCACATGCAAAAGTTAAATCCTGGCTCATTCAGCATTTCTCGTTCATAATTAAAAAAAACATATTTTAAGTGTACAAATGTCCTGCGAAGAGAAAGTGAATAGAGCATATTTTAGCCTGATGTACTCTACTCGTTCCACTCCAACGGTAAGATTAAATAAGACAAGTGTTAGGCTGAGAATTATCCTGGATTTGAAAAGAGAAAAGCCCTGGATGAAGACTGCTGGGGGCAGAGGGTTCGTCAATCCGACTGGATCGGCTTCGGGCAATGCGAAAGGTGATCTGGTTGGCACGTCGGGGCGGCAGCCCCGGTTTTGGCGCGGCGTTTGAGGTCTGCGAGCAGTCGGTTGGGCGACTCTGTGCGGCGTCGCGGCTCTTGTGCGGTTTTGGTGCCGAGTGGTGTATGTCGGGGCAGCGGCCCCGGAGTCGGAGTTGTGTGTTTGTGGTGTTTGGTGAGCTTGTGTCGTGTGGGCGGCGACTCTTCTCGCTTGTGCAGTTTTTCGGTCTTGTTTACCTTATAAACAGACAATTGTATAGCTTGTACAGTTTTTGGGCCCGCCTTTTTCTTATAAACTGGGTCAACTCTATTCTATCTATACGGAATGCAGTGACGTCCCGCCCTGTTCGGGAGGTTTCTCGAAAAAATTACATAACCATACCGAGTAACCGGAACTGTTGGCTCCATCTGACCACAAAACACTTCTACAAATGTTTAAGTGCATATGTATGGAAAAGGCAGGCCTGCTAAAAATGGGAGCTATTGCTTTCCTTTCTAATCACCTGCAAAAACATAAAGATCTGTGTGATATCACTTAGTAGAGGCACATGACAGGACCTTCAATATAAAGGAGAGGCCACCAAACCCAGCGATTAATCTTATTTGAGGGAGGAAAATAGGGTCTGTTTTAGAAGCTGGACATTGCGTTGAATAACAATTAGGTTTCTGCTTCGTCCCCCCCCCCCCCCCCCCCCAACCAACCCTCAAAAGTTTTGCCCCGGACGGCTGAGATGGCTCGATACCTCTTCGTTTTCACGGATGGCTGTGAAAAATAAGGACGTACGCGGCCCTGTACAAAGCCCGTATGGCCCGTTTCTACTTACACTGCCGTATATCAAAAGCATACGTATTTATGCAAAGACCGTACGGCTTTGTGGGCCCGTCGCTTTCCCTCACGTTCCGTTAATTAGTCGCACCCACTTATGGCGGGCGATCGGTGGCACAACCCTGAACAGGCGGCGATGTGCCCAAGGCGACGGCGTGGAGGCGGAAGCCGGCAGCGCCCTGATACGTCCATTTTGCATCACTATTTTACATCATAATTCATCTTTATTCATTGATATATTTCATATTATGATGCAATACTTATGTTATTTTATCTTATTTTGCATGATTGGCAATTATTGGGGATGCATCTGCCGGAGCCAGAAATCAGCTGGAAAAGTACCTGTCAAGATACCAGACGTCGGAAGCTCAGAAAATTCCAGGAAAATAAGAAAGTCAATATTATGAAGAATAAGTCACGGAGCCGAAAGGGGGCACGGAGGCGAGCTCCCAGGGGCAGGGGCGGCCTGCACCCACGGGCCCACCCTTGGCCGCGGCAGGGGCCTGCCCCTGGTCCATGTGGCCCCTCTCCGGCTCCCCTTCGGCGTATTATTGACCCTTGACCTAAAAACCTCGGGGGCATCGACGAGAATTTTTTCCGCCGCCTCCACGAGGCGGAAACCAGACAGAGAGAAGAAGAGCTCCGGCAGGGAGAAATCTGTCAGGGAATTTCCCTCCCGGAGGGGGGAATCGCCGCCATCATCATCGCCATCACGCCAAGCATCATCGGGATCATCATCAACACCATCTCCATCATCAGCACCATCATCACCGTCACCGTCCCATCTCATCCCGCTGTAGCAATCGTCATTGTTTTGTTATTAGTTCATTGGAATCGTATCCCGGGTATTGATTACCACTTGTAGTTGATGCTTGAGAGTTTTATCGGTGAATTATCTTTACGATCAGATTGTTACCCTTATTCATACCACCTCTGATCATGATTTATATGATGTTTTATGAGTAGTTCGTTTGGTTCTTGAGGACATGGGGAAAGCCTAGTTGCTAGTAATTGCATATTGTTGACTAATATTTAATGGTTTGATTTATGTTGTGGTGTTATTCCTCTAGTGGTATCGTGTGAACGTCGACTACATGATACTTCACCTTTCAAAGGGTCTAGGAGAATGCATAGTGTATTTAGTTTGCTTATGGTAGGGTTGCAGGAGTGACAGAAACCTAAACCCCAATTTGTGAACTAGTGCACTAGGGAGCGTAGGGTCTCGGAGTTTAAGGCTGTGGTTAGGTTTTTATCTTAATTACTTTCTTGTAGTTGTGGTTGCTTGCAAGGGGTTTAATCACAAGTATGTATTTGTCCAAGTAAGGGCGGTGCATTAGCATAGGTCCACCCATACAGCACTTTATCAAAACATTGAAGGTTAATCACCGGCGTGCAATGAAACTGGCTAGGCAGAAACTCCCATGTGTACTCGAGAACGTTTTAATCTTCATAAGTAACACAACCAGCCTGTCCTTTGAGCTTAAAAGGATTGGGCTATTTGCTGCAATTATTGTAGCACTCTTTATTTACTTGTTCTTTATTTGTTCTTTAAATAAAAAATCGAAAAACATTTCTCTTTTAGTGCTTGCAGTGAAACCTTGCTGAAAACTACTTGTCAACACCTTCTGCTCCTCGTTGGGTTCGACACTCTTACTTATCGAAAGGACTACGATAGATCCCCTAGACTTGTGGGTCATCAAGACTCTTTTCTGGCGCCGTTGCCTGGAGTGTAGCGCTGTTGGTAAGTGGAACTGGTAAGGAACTCTTTTATTGTAAGTGTTGTTTTATTTTTGATTGTTACTTTGCTTTGTTAGGGAGCACTCTTCACTTAATATGCTGTTTGGGAGTGACTCTGCCACCACACCTGTGGTGGATAAGAGTCCTTCGCTCTCTGAAATTGATCCATTTAAAATACCCATGGGAATTATTGATCATGTTATGAGTAACCTTTATACAGGGGATGGAACCATCCATCCAGGTTACCATTTGCTTTATATTAAAGATCTGTGTGAGCTATTTAAGATTGCAGGTATGTCAAAAGAGGTAATCATGAGGAAATTATTCTCAATATCACTAAAGGATAAAGCTATGGATTGGTATATGCTTCTGGATAATTCTCACTTGATGGATTGGAAAGAGCTTATGTCTCTCTTTTATTCTAAATTTTATCCTCTTCATGAAATTCATCAAGATAAAAATTATATTTATAACTTTTGGCCACATGAAGGAGAAAGCATCACTCAAGCTTGGGGGAGGTGGAAATCTTTAATGCTTAAATGCCCCAATCATAAGCTTCCTAATTATATAATTGTTAACAATTTTTATCCGAGGCTGCCTCGCTATGATAAGGATTTGCTTGATGCTTCTTCTCTTGGATCCTTTACAAACAAAGAAGTTAATGCTAAATGGGATTTAATTGAAAGGATTTATCGCAATGCGGAAGATTGGGAGATCGACAAAGGTAAAGAATCAGGTATAAATTATGAGTATGACTGCATTAAATCTTTCATGGAAACTGAGCATTTTAATATGCTTAGTACTAAGTTTGGGCTCGATTCTCAAATTGTTGTTGATCTTTGTAAATCCTTTGCTGACCATATTAATATTCCAAAAAAAAGTGGGATAAGTATCATGAACCATTTAAAGATGTTTGTAAAACAGATGTGCTTGCTAGTGATGATGTGCCTGTTCAAACAGTTGAATCTGTTTTACCTGCTGTTTACTTTGAAAAACCACCCTTTCCTATAAAATTAAAGAACACTCAATCGTGGCTAGTGTGGTTAATAAAAGTGAAAGGAAAGCTTATGAACCTGATGAACAACTTGAAATTGCCTCTCCAGTAGCTTTGGTTAAAGATCTTGTAACTGAGAACGTCGATGGAAGTTATATTTATTTTTGTGAAGCTGCTACTAACATTGTTAGATAGGATAAAGTGCAAAAGTTGTTGGTACTCCTGTTGTCTCTGTCAAGATAGGTGATCATTGCTATTATGGATTATGTGATATGGGTGCAAGTGCAAGTGCAAGTGCTATTCCTTATACACTTTACCAAGAAATAATGCACGAAATTGCGCCATGTGTGCTTGAGGATATTGATTTGGAGATTAAATTGGCTAATAGAGATGTCATCCACCCGGTGGGAATTGTAAGAGACGTTGAAGTCTTATGTGGTAAGGTAAAATATCCAACTGATTTCCTTGTCTTGGGGTCGGTTAAAGATAAATTTTGTCCTATCATATTGGTAGACCTTTCTTAAATACTTGTAGTGCTATTATAGATTTTAAGAAAGAAAAGGTCTCTGTTCAATTCGCTGGAGAGCCGTATGAATTTAATTTTCCAAATTTGCTAGACATCGTTATGATAAAGAATTACCTAATGACGATCTTATTATTGAAAGAATTGCTTCTATTGCCGTGGCTCCTAATGATCCTTTGCAGCAATATATGGAGGAGCACGAGAATGATATGTTTATGCAGGAAAGAGAGGAAATTGATGAAGTCTTCTTTAGACAGCCGGCTATTCTAAAGCATGATCTACATGTGGAGTCTCTGGGGACCCAGACACCTCCAAAGGGAGATCCTGTTTTTGAATTAAAAGCTCTCCCAGACACTCTCAAATATACATATTTGGATGAGAAGAAAATATAATCCTGCTATTATCAATTCTAACCTTTCAGTGAAAGAGGAGGAGCGATTATTGGAGGTCCTTAGGAAACATCGAGCTGCATTGGGATATACTCTTGATGATCTTCAAGGGATTTATCCATCTATTTGTCAACATACAATTAATCTTGAGCCCGATGCGAAGCCCGTTGTTGATCATCAACGAAGATTGAATCCAAAGATGAAGGATGTGGTAAGAAATGAGATACTCAAGCTTCTCGATGCAGGTATAATCTATCCTATTGCTGATAGTAGATGGTTAGTCCTGTTCATTGTGTTCCCAAAAAGGGAGGTATGACTGTTGTTGCTAATGATAATAATGAACTCATTCCTCAAAGAACAGTTGTAGGGTATAGAATGTGCATTGATTATAGGAAACTTAATAAGGCTACTCGAAAAGATCATTATCCTTTGCCTTTTATTGATCAAATTCTTGAAAGACTGTCTAAGAATTCTCACTTTTGTTTTCTTGATGGTTATTCTGGTTTCTCTCAAATTGCTGTTAAATTTGAAGATCAAGAAAAAACTACTTTTACATGTCCTTATGGAACTTATGCCTATAGACGTATGCCTTTTGGTTTGTGTAATGCACCTGCTACTTTTCAAAGATGCATGTCTGCTATTTTTCAANGTTTAACTGCGCCCACTTGCCAGCTTTCCCCGGTAGAGAGCTAACTAGGCGAGCCGAACGATACCAATGGGTAAATTAGTACACCCCTGTAGGGTTTAATCTTTTCGAAAAGTTGTGTCCGCAGTTATGGACGACTTGGGAACGGATATACGAGACCATAGAGAATTTTAACCTAATTAAAACTTGGCAGCTAGAGGTTGCAATTCAACGTGTGTTAAAAGGTTCATTTCCTCGTGGGTGATTTGAGGGAGTGCCTTCGTGGGAATGAGAGGTGGATTCTTGGTACTAAAGGTTCGATGAGAACCGAAGGAAAAAGTTACTCTCTTATCCCTTTTGATGGAAAATCTTCTGTGTAGTCGATGCCATGGGTCAGATATGTCTTTTAAATGAAAACTAGCTTTATGCAAATAACTACATACAGCTTTAGAGCCTTCGTCATCATTGGGCCTATATCGCCCTACTAAACTTACGAGTACGTTGTACTCAGTCTCTCTTTGCTGCTTTTATTACTTGTTTCATAGGAGGACGACACCGAGTAGACAGGTGGTTTCTTCCTGGACATCGACCAGTAGTTCGGGGTTCCCAGGTGGCAGCTTGGGACGTCGGAACAAGCTGGCACGGGTTATGTTTATGTGTAGGCCTCTTAGGCCATATCTTTGGATCTTGTTGTATTAGACAACTACTTCGCTTCGTTTGATGTACTGTTGGGTCTGTGACCCCTTTTGTGTGTAATTTGTATCTTTAGTCATATATGAGTTGCTATATGATTTTGTGTCGTAGAGTCTGTGATGTGCCAGTTGTTCCACAAGTCTCGATCTCTTTATTATGCTTTGGTAGCTATGCCAGTGTTTATGGCATGATCGGGGTGTTGCGTGGAGCGGTAATCCCATGCCCTACGGTTGTGTAGCATAGCCTGTGGGTTACATAGCTTATCTGCGTAATTCCGGGGTCGGGGCGCTACAGGTATGCTGATTATTGCTAATTTTATTGTCTCAAAATTGTTTCCTCAAGTTTTACTTATCAACAGAAAAAGAAATTCTTCTACGACTTGAGGCATTACTTTTGGGATGACCCACATTATACAAGATGAATCATGAGGAGATGTATTCCTGAGCATGAATAGGAGGAGGTATGAGGAAGTGCCAAAATAGTGATTATGGAGGACATCACACAGGTGAAAGGACTGCACATAAGGTTCTTCAATCAGGTTTTTATTGGCCTACTTTATTTAAGGATGCTAAAAAAGTTGTTTCATCTTGTGATGAGTGTCAAAGAGTCGGTAACATTAGTAGACGTAATGAAATGCCTATGAATTATTCTCTTGTTATTGAACCTTTTGATTGTTGGGGGTTTGACTTTATGGGTCCTTTTCCCACTTCTCATGGTAATACTCAATTCTTGTTGATGTAGATTATGTTACTAAGTGGGTGGAAGCTATACCAACTAAAAGTGCTGATCATAAGACCTACCTAAAAAATGCTTAAAGAAGTATATTTCCTAGGTTGGTGTGCCTAGATATCTTATGAATGATGGAGGATCTCATTTTATTCATGGAGATTTTAGAAAGGTTTTAGCAAAGTACGATGTTAATCACAGAGTCTCCTCTCCGTATCATCCTCAAACTAGTGGGGAAGTTGAATTAACAAATAGAGAAATTAAACTGATCTTGCAAAAGACCGTTAACAAGTCTAGGAAGAATTGGTACTAAAAAACTTAATGATGCTTTATGGGCCTATAGAACTGCTTATAAAAACCCTATGGGTATGTCTCCTTATAAAATGGTTTATGGGAAGCATGTCATTTGCCTCTTGAATTAGAACATAAGCTTTTGGGCTGTTAGACAACTTAATTCTGATCCTAATCTTGCCGGTAAAAACTAGGTTGCTCAAATTAAATCCTTGGATGAGTGGAGAAATGAAGCTTATGAAAGTGCTCGTCTGTTTAAGGAAAAAGTAAAGAGATGGCATGATAAGAGAATTTAATGTTG
>QRDG01000175.1:882674-955347 GCA_012064385.1 Puccinellia tenuiflora | reverse complement strand
ATCCCCCCATCAGATTGGAAGGATCTTCATCATGAGTTTGTTCTTTATTTGTTGGATTGAATAGATCATGAGGTTTCTTGATGCTTGTGTTATTGAAGAAAGAAACTATTCAAGAATTGTGGTGTTTGTTAGTACTATCTCCGAGTAACGTCTACCATGCATGTATTTTTGTGGGAACTATCATGTGTTTAATTATGTTAATGATGTTGAGAGTAGTCACTAGTGAAAGTATGAAGCCTAGGCCTTGTTTCCAAGCATTGATACACCGTTTTTAGTCACTTTTTGTAACAGCCCAGATCTGGTACCCTAAAATATGGGTAAATTTTTCACTTTTTGCATCTCATTTGCATCATGGCATCACTCATTTAAACTTGCCTCACATGAAATAATAAAGGGGCAACAATATAAAACTCAAATGTGATGAAGTAAATGGTGAACAAATTGAAAAGCTACTTAACATATTTGTCCAGGAAGTTCCAAGAACTACCAAATTGATTTTTGCCAATTTAAATGCTTAGCAAAATCAAATGTTTAAATAAAGCCCTAAAATGCAAGAGGGCAAATTCTGAAATGATGCCACATAAATGATTTTGCAAATGGCCTACAAATTTTATCACAGGCTCCCCATAATATATAAAGGCCCTGTGAATTTTTCCAGGATTTTTAAAAAAAGGTTTAGAGGCCTCAATTAAATACAAAGTGCTACTGGAATTTCTGTAAAAATAGAAAAAGAAAAATCCCTGACAGGGGGGACCCACCTGTCATCCCTCTCTCACTGTGGCGCCAGGAGAAGCACTGGCGCCATGGCCGCCGTGCGCCCGTGGTTTCCCCTGCCTCCTCCTTGCTCCATGGCCCCCCTTGGCGCATAAAGGAGCACCCCGTGACCCCCTGCTCTCTCTCCCCTCGCTTTTCCCCTCTGGAAACCCTAACCCTAGCCCATACCCGCCATGGACGCCGACGGCCTGCCGCTCCAATCGCCGACGATTCCGGCCGCCTGAGCCCACGCCGACGCCGCCGTGAGCTCCGCCTCGAGCTCCTCTTCCTCCCCGCCAAGTGAATCGAGCCGGGAGTCCCGCTGTCGCCGTCGCCGCCGTGTCTTCTCCGACTCGGGTCGCCGCCGTCGATCACCATTGCGCCGCCGCCAGGCCTCCCCGTGCCTCGCCGTCCTCACCATCGCGTCTGGGGTGAGCCGCTCGTCCTCCTAGACCCTTCCTCCCTCTTCCTCGCGCTCTGGATCGTCCGTGCGCCGTAGGCCGAGCTGCGCCGCCGCGGCCATGGTCGCCGGCGCAACTCCGGTGACCATATGGTCCCATTCCGCCGCCCCCTCTACTCCTCTCGGCGTCCTCTAGCTATTAGACAACCTCCCCACGACAAATTTCGACCGGAGCCAACGAATTTGAGATCAACAGAGCCGCTGCCCTCCGATGATGTCACGATGACGTCATTGTTCATTTGTTTTTCCATTTTCAAATATTAACAGAAAATTGGTATATGCAATATCTTTTAGTTGGTAGATCCAAAATTGCAAATAAGGTATCAGAAGGTTTATAAATTCATAACCTTTCAAATATGCAACTCCCACATGCAAATGAATTTTTGAATTTGAATTTAAATTGTGAAATGCAAATCATCTGTTAGTTATTCAAATTTTGAAAATTCATAGCTAGAGTTTTATAATTCAGAAAAATGCAAATAATATGTCAAAATGCTCAGCTAAATAAACCCTAAATGTTAGTGCCATTAGTTGGATTTTTGGTTAAACTTAAAATGCCTATTTTAATTAAATTAAATAAAATGGCAGAATATAAATGGAATTTATAAAATCCATAACTTTATGAATTTTGATCCAAAAATTATAAATGAGATCTATAAATGTTCAGGAAAACAACATCTCCATGTTAGTTCCATTTTCCATGCTTGATGAACATTTAAATTGTTGTTTAATTAAAATGATTAACATGGCAGATTTAAATTCCAATTTTGAATAATTCATAACTTGAGTTTTGCTTATCCAAAAATTATGAATAATAGCTTAAAATGTTCAGTAATCAACCCACTACACGTTTATGTCATTTTTGAGAGTTGTAGAATTAATTTTGGTGCTGTTCATTAAAATTAAATAAAATGGCAGAATTAAATCAAATATTGGAATTATCATAACTTGTTGAATAATAACTCAAAAATTGCAAATGATATACCAAAATGATCAGTGGATTAATACCTATCTACTACTGCCATTTTCATGCATATTTACCTCATAATTCAGTACTGGATACTTTGGTTAATCACCTAATTCACTAAGTTAAAGATGGAGTTTTAACCCGTTAATCATAATAATTGATGTAGGGGTTCCATTTAACTTGTGGGACATGCCCAAATACTTTTTATTGCATAATATGACCATTTCATCATGATTGTGCATTGCACCTTGTCTTCGTGTTATTTATTTTGTTTCTTGTTATTGTTGGGTTCCGTTAGATTCAGGAGTCGAGGTTCCACCACAATTCCTCGACAACCAGCGCGACCATCGTTATCAACAAGGCAAGAGCTAACCTAACCTTCTTGGCATATCTCATCCTATTAGTACAAGTATTTTATCCACCATAATATTGCATTCGATTCTAGCAACAACTTTGTTCAGTGGATAGAATTCCTATAACTTGCATGTTCCCTGAACCATTACTATGTTTCCCTACCTATGAACCATAGCTTGATATGTTGGCCTGAGATAAATCAAGTCTGATGTATGTTATGCTTAGATATGCTTAGCCATGCTTAGTCGAATGCTTAAGTTGTCCGTTGATTATTTCCATAATTGTGAAATTGATGGAATGTTTGGACAATGTGGTAACTGGTGGTACTTAATTAAAATGCTTAACAAGGCTTGGATGAGTTGCCATCGGAGATGGTGTTTTGTCTCATTCTTGCCGCCTAGGCTGAGAGTTCTTTACCTCTTGAACCAAGACGAGCGTGCTTCCAAAGGTGGGGGCATATGGAACCCCCTTTAACCGAATAATTAGTGCGGGCGTATCCAAGGGTCCTCTAGTCTGCGATTTCCATTTGCGAGTGTGTGACTGGTGATGAAAAAGAATGATGATGATGATGATGATGATGATGATGATGATGGTGATAGGAGTGGCGATGGGGCAGGGTGTTGAAATAGGCGCTGAACTTGTCCTGTCGTCACGATGACCCTTGGATAGTCTCATGCTTTGTAAAGGTTTAACCGCGCCTGCCCTGCCGGCTTTCCCCGGAAGAGAGCTAAATGATCAGGCAAGGGGTCGGACGGTACCAATGGTAAAAACAGTACACCCCTGCAGGGTTTAATCTTTTCGAAAAGCCGTGTCCACGGTTATGGACAACTTGGGAATAGACGATAAGATCATAGATAACCTGAACCTTTAATCAAATGGCAGCTAGAGGTTGCATAATCAACGTGTGGTAAAAGGTTCATTTCCTCGAGGGAGATTCGAGGGAGTGCCTTGGTGGAGATAAGTGGAGTTGCTGAATACAGTAGGTTCCCTGTGAACCGAAGAGAAAAGTGTTACCCTCTTATCCCCTTATGAAAACCTCTGAGTAGTCGATGCCATGAGTCGTAGTCTTCGAAAGGATAAAAACTAGCTTTCTGCAAAAACAACTACTTATATAGCTTTGAAGCCTCCGTCAGCATCGGGCCTATATCGCCCTACTAATTCTTGCGAGTACGTCGTACTCAGCCTTGCTTTGTTGATTATTATTTGTTTCAGAGGAGGACGCCACCGAACTGGAAGGTGGGTTCTACGTTGACTTCGACGAGTAGTCTGGGGTTCCCAGGTGGCAGCTTGGGACCGTGGAACAAGCTGGCTTGGGTGATGTTTATTGTAGGCCTCTTAGGCCATATATTTGCTTCTTGTTGTTAGACAACACTACCCGCTTCCGCTTGATGAATTGATGGTCTGTGACCCTTTGATGTGTAATATTTGCTATCTTTCTCAATTATATGAGTTGAACTATGATATCTTTGTGTCGTAGAGTCTGTGATGTGCCAGTTCGTTCCACAAGTCTCGGTCTCTTTACTATACATGGAAGCGATGTCTGAGCTTATGGCATGATTGAGGTGTTGTGTGCCGATGATCCATTCCGAGCACACCTGCCAATGAGTTTTGGCCTGGGATTGGTAAACCCAGTAACCCTCAATTGTGTAGCATGACCGGTTACACAACGTTCCACTGTATAGTTCTGGGGTCGGGGCGCTACACTTTTGTCACTTGTTTTCTTGCTGCCATTTTTATTACAGAATTACAAAATCACCTTTTACCATCCATATCACTTGCATTTTACCATCTCTTCGCCGAACTAGTGCACCTATACAACTGACAATTGTATTAGGTGTGTTGGGGACACAAGAGATTTCTTGTATCTGAATTGCAGGGTTGCTTGAGAGGGATATCTTTGACCTCTACCTCCCGTGGATTCGATAAACCTTGGGTTACTCACTTAAGGGAAATTTGCCGCTGTCCTACAAACCTCTGCGCTTGGAGGCCCAACAAGTCTACAAGAATAGAAGCGTGTAGTAGACATTAAGCTATTTTCTGGCGCCATTGACGGGGAGGTAAGGTAAACGGTACTCACACTCCGACGATGAAGCTAATTTCTAGCATTATTGTCGGGGAGGTGAGCGCTTGAAGGTATCTTCTTTAGATCTTGCAATTAAATCTTTTGTTTCTTGTTTTTATTCACTAGTTAGGCTTAATGGAAAACAAGAAAAAAATGAGAGAGCTTTATAAACTTTGTCTTGAAATCAGTCATGATGCTTTTGAAGAGAAAATTAAAAAACCTATGGAACTTTATTTGCATAACAATCATGCTAGTAGCAATGTTATTAGTATGATTTCTTTGAATGCCATTGGTGCTAATGCTATGGAAAATTTCAAGCTTGGGGATGCCGGTTTTGATGAATATGATCTTTTTAGTCCCCCAAACTTGAAGGAGGAAATTTGCTTTGATGATACTATGCCTCCTATATATGATGATTATTATGATGAATGTGATATTTTCAGTCCACCTACTATTGAGAAAAAAGTTTATTATGATTATGATATGCCTCCTATTTATGATGATTACAATGATGATTATGATAGTCCTACTCTCAATGCTACTAATAATAAAGATTTTGCTTATGTGGAGAGTAATAATAGTTTTATGCATGTGAATCATAAGAAAAATGCTTTATGTGATGGTTATGTTATTCAGTTTTCTTATGATTATACTGAAAGTTATTATGAGAGAGGGAAGTGTGGTTATATAAATTTTCATCTTATGAAGTTTCCCCTCTTTATGTTGAAGGTTTTAATGTTGCACTCGCTTTACCTTCCTATGCTTAATGCTTTATGCTCCAATGATTTATTTTCTTACAAGATGCCTATGCATAGGAAGAGAGTTAGACTTAAATGTGTTTGATATTTGCTTCATGATGCTCTCTTTTACGTTCCAACTCTTATTCTTATGAGAGCATCATTAAAATTATCATGCCTAGCTAAAAGGCTTAAAAGAAAAGCGCTTGTTGGGAGGCAACCCATATTTTACTTTCAGTTTGTTTTTGTTTTTATTGAGTCATGGAGTTGCTGCCTCTGTAGCAACTTTATTGTATCTTTTTTTTTGTTTTTTGTGCCAAGTTTAGCCTCTAATGCATTGAATGTGCGAGGTATTGTGTTGCTGTTCAAAAACAGATTCTGTGCGCCTGTTGCACAAAAATCCTAAAATCGCCAGAATTTTATCTTTTTCTTATAATTTTTGACAGCAAGCCTGATGCTTTTATCTATCTTTCGTTAGTTGTAAGTTTTTTTTATTTGAGCTGCAGAAGTGCCTCGCAAAATTCGATCTTCACAGACTATTCAGATTTTCACAGATTCTGCTTTTATTTTGCATTTGTCTCTTTACCATCGTCATATGTGATACTCTAGGGTTAGAGTGCCACATTGAGGCTTAGTAAACAGTAGCTAATGTTTAATGAAGTTTGTTTGCAATTTGTCATGAGTTGAACACATGTGCATTTTAATTTATGAGCACTAACCCTCTAATCAAATTGTGAGAAGTTTTGTGTGAAGGGAGTTTTTAAGTTCCAAAGGAGAGGAATATGAAGAAATTGAGGATGAGTCAGATATCAAGCTTGGGGATGCCCCCATGGCATCCCCTTTGAATATCAAGAACCATCAAGAGTCAAAGCTTGGGGATGCCCAAGGCATCCCCTCCTCTTCATCGACTATCATAAGGTCGCCTTCGTTGAACTAAGTTTTTATCACTTTACATATTATGTGCTATGCTTGGAGCGTCTTTTTAATTTCAGTTTTGTTTGTTTGTTTGTTTGTTGGTCATATACTTGTTGGATCCTTGCTTTGTTTGTGTGGGAGAGAGACATGCTCCGCTTTTTCGTTTGAATACTCCTTTGCTTCGCTTATATCTTGTTGAGTATTCTTAGCTACTATTTGTTTGCTAGTAAGCTCTCGCTTTTAGCTTTTATCTTGTTTAGAGCTGCTAGTTGTTGATGTTAAACTCTCTTGTTCTTCACTTATATTTGTTAGAGTTGCTATGGTTGCTTGGTTAATTTGTTAGAACGGTAAAATGCTATGCATGTGGTAGTGGTATGAAATGAAATTCTGCATAGTCTTGTAGATCATAGTGTGGATACTTGATGCTTCTCAATTGTATCGAGATATTAAGATGAATGCTTAAACTTGCTGGTTATTTGAGTGGAATTGATTCATAAAGAAATACTGTTGAAAACTTGAAACTGTGTGGTGTTTCGTAGTTGTTAATTTTTTAAGCTAATCTTTCCATCAAAAGAATTGTTTGGTCAAAATTGGAGACGGTGTGCAGCTTTTATGGTTATGATTGATAAATGTCTTATGCTACTCTGTTACCGGTTAATTTTAGATGTTTGCTTCAAATACCTTCTTTGCTAAGCCCAAAAATTCGTACTGAGTGTATGGTTCACTCGTGCATCCAAATCCCAAAGCCAAACTATCTTGCCAGCTGAGTCCACCATATCTACCTATGCATGGTATTTCCTGCCATTCTAAGTAAATTTGTCATGTGCTATCTTTAAAAATTCAAAATACTCCTTTTTGTGCCTCGGTTTTTATGCTCATGAGGGGGCAGTAGAGAGCTAGATATAACTTGTGACGAGCAAGGTCATTTCCCCCCTTTCACCTAGTGTCGATGGATTACGTCTTCACTTGAATCAACCCAAGAGCAGTTAGAGCAAAATATAAATATAACTCACCATTCTCCTCCGCGCAATGCAAATCTGAGAAATCAGCTCAAACATTGGACAGTGGTGAAACCAAGGAGAAAGAAGAGCGTACTCGCTCCTCTAAAAACCAGCTGCTCTCACAAGTCTAAAAGCCTTGCTTGTTATGGGGGACTAGATAGCTTCTCTGTTGTGAAGTCGTTGACGAAAGCATGCATGTCTCAAAATTGTTTTACTTCTGTTTCATAAAAATAAAAAGCTCTAGCACATGACTAATCCCTGCTTCCCTCTGCGAAGGGCCTTTCTTTTACTTTTAATGTTGAGTCAGTTTTCCTCTTCCTTCTATCTCCACCAAAGCAAACATCTAGCATTGACCCTGGGTATCATTGATCATATTGCATTGTCAGATTAAACATGAATCTTTATATTGACTTTACCGTTGGAAGTTGAAGCTTTTTGCTAAAACTTGCATCTTCTTTGTTTTGATTCTCAAACACTTATGTCATGGAATTGTTAACTCTGAGAATTAATCAAATATGTGGATCACATTGCTTTCATGTCTTTAACGTACTATTTATGAAAGGTTTTGCTTGAATGATTCAACTTGGTTATTCATTGCTTTCTTGCTATCAACTATAGACAATTGTTTTGTATCACTTCATTCACATCCTATGCTTTACATTACTATATTGATCATGTTTGTGTTAGTTGCATGTCTTATAAAAAATTATTTTGTTATCACTTACCTACTCGAGGATGAGTAGGAGTTAAGCTTGGGGATGCTAATACGTCTCAAACATATCTATAATTTTTGAGTGATCAATGCTAGTTTTGTGATATTGTCACATGTTTTTACTGTCATTTATATCATTTTTATTCATTTTGTCGGACTAACCTATTGACAAGATGCCCAGTGCCAGTTCCCTGTTTTTGCTGTTTTTGTATTTCAGAAAATTTACTTCTGGAAATATTCTCGGAATTGGACGAAAATTTACGGAGATTTTTTATGCGAAATAAGACATCCGAAGACCAAAGGGCAGCCTAGGGGGCTACCCACAGGGCAGGGGCAGCCTGCTGCCGCGGCCCCACCTGGACCCGCGGGTGGGACCCGCCCCTGCTCCCGGGGCGTCCCCTCGGCCCCCTCCGATGCCTATAAAATCCCTTTTAACCTAAAAACGTCGAGGCGGTGATTATTTACCAGAAACTCGACCCCGATGCTCCGTCACCGAAAACCCTAGTTCGGGGGTCAGATTGATCCTGTTCCGGCACCCTGCCGGAGCGGGGATCGACCGCCGGGGCCATCTCCATCAACACCGCTACTTCCAGCGATGAGGAGGGAGTAGTCCCTCACCGGGGCTGAGGCTTATACAAGTAGCTATGTGGTTATCTCTCTCTCCTATGATGTGATCTTCGTTGTGATCATGAGCTTTGTTAGTGTAGTTGAATACATGATGTTTCCCTATGTGTAATGGATATGATGTTGCTCAAGTGGTGTTATTTAGTACAATTTCCGGAGCCACCGTTGTGATCATGGTACCTCGGTGACAGGATGGGTGCCGTGTGTGACTCTATGGATAATATATTGGAAGGATCTTCATCATGAGTTTGTTTTTTATTTGTTGGATTGAATAGATCATGAGGTTTCTTGATGCTTGTGTTATTGAAGAAAGAGACTATTCAAGAAATAGGTTGTGGTGTTTGTTAGTACTATCTTTGGATGCGGATAGTGACAACACGAAGTGTCCGTAGATGTGGAATACGAACTTTAAGGTGTGCTTTTCGTAGCCCTACGCAATTCTCATCCTATTTGATCCACAAAAGAATTATCTCCGAGTAACGTCTACCATGCATGTATTTTTGTGGGAACTATTATGTGTTTAATTATGTTAATGATGTTGAGAGTAGTCACTAGTGAAAGTATGAAGCTTAGGCCTTGTTTCCAAGCATTGATACACCGTTTTTAGTCACTTTTGTCACTTGTTTGCTTGCTGCCATTTTTATTACAGAATTAAAAAATCACCTTTTACCATCCATACCACTTGCATTTTACCATCTCTTCGCCGAACTAGTGCACCTATACAACTGACAATTGTATTAGGTGTGTTGGAGACACAAGAGACTTCTTGTATCTTAATTGCAGGGTTGCTTGAGAGGGATATCTTTGACCTCTACCTCCCGTGGATTCGATAAACCTTGGGTTACTCACTTAAGGGAAATTTGCCGCTGTCCTACAAACCTCTGCGCTTGGAGGCCCAACAAGTCTACAAGAATAGAAGCGTGTAGTAGACATCAAGCTTCTCTGTTCCGAGCCGCCGGAGGCCTTGTTTAACCGGCTTAGCATCTTTGATGACCTTTATGGAGTGCTCGACAAGTTTCCTCGGGACACCTGGCATGTCGGAAGGCGACCAGGCGAAGATATCCCGATTCTCACGGAGAAACTTGACGAGCTCGCTTTCCTATTTTTCGTCGAGACTGGCACCAATGATGGCCTCCTTTGTTGGGTCGTCTTTTGTGAGCTTGACTCTATTGGTGTCATCCTTTGGCTTGAAACTCGAGTCAACTTTAGAGGACGGCTTCTCTGTTACCGGCATCTCATTAGGACCCATTGTTTTCTTGAGGTCCTCCAGTTCTTCTCTGGAGATTTCTTCTTCAGCATGGACAGCATTAGCAGCTTCACATTCCTTTGCTTTTTTGAAATTCCCCTCAACCGTGATGATCCCATTGGCCCCCGGTATTTTAAGCTTGTTGTAGATGTAGCAAGGCCGAGCCATAAATTTGGCGAAAGCCCGTCGTTCGAAGATTGCGTGAGACGCGCTTTTGAAAGGAACCACCTCAAACGAGACATCCTTCGTTCGGAAGTTATCATTGCCGCCAAAGGTAACCTTTAGGGTGATCCTTCCCATCGAAGAAGCTTGTCATCCCGGCACAATCCCATGGAACTTCACATTGTTGTGGCTGAGTTGTGACTCGGAGAGGTGCATCCTTCTCAATGTCGCAACGTAGAGTATATTGATGCTACTTCCTCCGTCCATGAGTACCTTTGTCAACTTGTATTTGTCGACCATCGGGCTAACAACAAGGGTGTAAGTGCGCGTGGTTGGGACTCTATCCGGGTGATCGCTACGGTCCCAGGTGATGGGAGTGTCGGACCAATCCAAAAATTGCGGTATTGCAAGTACCGTGTCATTAAGTTCTTGTCAAGCTGCCTTTTCCTTGCGAGACGAGTCAGTTGCTAGGTTGACAATGAGACTTTCAGTGTGCTTGGGGAACTTGCTGCCTTTTCCTTCTTTGGAGGTCGCGTCATCGGACTCTGAAGCAGCGTCATCCTTCTCTTTGCCGTCCTTTCGAGACTTGCGCTTATTTTTTGACTTGCCGGCTTTGGGGTCCTTGGCGATGTCTCGATTGATGTGACATTGCTGGATCGTGTGGGAATTCGTCCCGTCCGGCCTCAGATGATGCACACAGGGATGATTTTTTATGTCATCGTAATTCACCTTTGCTGGACGAGGAGGTCGGTTGTTCGCCGTTTTTTTGTCCTGCCACTTTTCGCTATTTGAGACGCCTTTTCCAAAGGTGGCTGCGACTTCGTGTGAGGGGCCGGCTTGGTCTTCAACCTTTTTCTTCCCAGATTCGCGTCGCCGGGACTCGGCATTTCCATATTGTCATCATCAGTGGCGGCATATTTGTTTGCACAGGCCAGTAAGCCGCCCAAGGTTTCTGACTCGTCGCTGTAGATCATGAAGCGGAAAGTCGTGCCCTTTCTCAAAGATTGTTTGAAGGCATGAATTGCCTGTGTTTCTGAGACGCCCTCGCAGGCATTTTTTATTTCGCTCCATCGTGAAACGAATTCTCGGCTGGACTCGTTCTTTAGTTGTACACACTGTTGTAAATCGAATATCGACTTAGGGCGTTTATACGTACCCTGGAAGTGCTAGATAAACACGTGCTTCATGTCACTCCAGGTATGAACGGTCCTTTCCGGCAAGCCTTCGATCCACATGCATGCCGTCCCGATTAACATCAGGGGCAAAAAGCGTACTGCGGAGTTGGCGCTGCCTTCATTGATATCGTAGGCACTCACATAATCTGAAAGCCAGGTCTCACGATTTGCTGTGCCGCTATACTTCTCCACAATATTTGTGACGTTAGACAAAGTCGGTGGTAGGACTTGTTCTCTGATTGTTCTACCAAAACACTTGGGACCGAGGTACTGGGCATTTCTGGTCGACTTCCTCTCCTCAATTAGGCTTCGAACGTCATGAACTGCAGGCGGCTTGTCGTTTATTGACTTACTTCGCCTTGGATCATCCCCATGATAGCTTTGGCTCACCCGACTCGCGTTACGCGGTGGGCTTGGAAACCTTTGGCATCGTGGAGGGGGTACATATTTGGAGGGGTTATCTCCCTCCTTGCGCGGTGGAGGCGGTGGTGGAGGTGGTAGATTATCTCTATTTCTCCCCCTTTGAGGCAGATTCTCTCCTTCCCGTCGTCGTTCTTGACGAGGTGGTGCCGCCTTTTCCTCACGAGGGTTCTCTTTTTGTTCTCGGCTTCGATGTCCGTCGTGATTTCTGCCGGCTTCATGGTGACGAGATGAACCTGTCCGAGACTCGGCACCATTGTTACGTGGTTGCATGTCCTTTGGGTCCTTATCGCCGACTTTGTTGTGGCTGCTTGAGCCGGCTGGATCATCGTCTGGGTCCGGGGGTGCAGCAACCATCGCCTTCTTCGTCGTCGAGTTGCAAAGACGAGATTCGTCGAATAGCTTTCCCGACTTAACTTGTGAGTCGGTCCGCTGCTGTTGCGCTACGTCCAATAGGTAAGTCGAGTACTTGATGCGGGCGTCGCAGTCCAACGATTTGTCGAACATGACCTCCTAGGCTGCCTCCATGTTCTTGGCTGGGGTGGCAAAGTAACACAAGTTGGTCACCGGATCACATCGGTGGTGGTACCTTCTCCAGACTGAATTTTCATAGTCGGCTTCCCACTTGGTACGGAAGTCCAGCTTTTTGTGCAAATTCTTAGAGGTGGACGGAAAACATCATCGACCCCTTTTTGCCTTTGCTTCCGGATAAATTCCGTTTCCTTATTAGTGAGATCTAGTTCGCGCTCCGCGACTTTGGTCGCCTGCTCTTCCAGCAAAACGCGACGTTTCTCCATGTCGGCCAGCGATGTGTCGGGAGGAAGTGGTGTTGGGAATATGCCCTAGAGGCAATAATAAAATGGTTTATTGGCATATTCATGTTTATGACGATAGTTTATTCTCCATGCTATAATTGTATTAATCGGAAACATAATACATGTGTGGAATATAAACAACCAGTTGTCCCTAGTAAGCCTCTACCAGACTGGTTCGTTAGTCAAGAGATGGTTAGAGTTTCCTAACCATGGACTTGTTATAGTCACTTGATAACGGAGTCATATCATTAGGAGTAATGATGTGATGGACAAGACCCAAATAATAAAGAGTTGCAATTGATCGTGTCACACAAGTTTCATTGCCAACACTTTTAGTATGCCAAGTATAGTTTCCTTAGACCATGAGATTATGTCACTCCCGTTTACCGGAGGAATGCTTTGTGGACATCAAACGTCACTTCGTAACTGGGTGATTATAAAGGTGGCTTTCAGGTATCTCCGATGGTATTTGTTGGGTGACATGAATCAAGAGTGGGATTTGTCCTTCCTTGTGACGGAAAAGATATCTCTGGGCCCTCTCAGTAATATAGCATCAGAAAGGTTGCAACCATGTGATTAAGTGTTAATCATGAAGATCCTATATTATGGACGAGTAAAGAGAATTTGCCAGGTAACGAGATGAAACTAGATATGGAGATATCGACGATCGAATCTCGGGCAAGTTAAATATCGGTGAGACAAAGGGAATTGTATACGAGATTAAGAATCTCCGGCATCGTGGTTCAATCGATAAGAAACTTTGTTGAATATGCAGGAGTCAATATGGGCATCCCGGCCCCGCTGTTGATTATTGATATGATCATGTCTACATGTTCGCGAACCCGTAGGGTCACACACTTAACGCTCCGATGTAGCTAGGGTTAGCGATGAGATAATTGATGATATGAACGAATGGTGATTCGGAGTCTCGGATAGGATCCCGGACATCACGAGGAGTTCCGGAGTGGTCCGAAGAATAAGATTCATATAAGGAAAGTGGTTTCCGGAGGTATCGGAAAAGTTCAGAAATATTCTGGCAGAGTACCGGAAGGTTCTAGAAGGTTCTAGAGGAGTCTAGAAGTGGGGTCCATAGGAGTATGGGGCCCACATGGACCAAAGGGGGTGCAGCAACCTCATGGGCTGCGCACCACCCAAAGGCCCACAT
Organism: Puccinellia tenuiflora; assembly: GCA_012064385.1. Classification (NCBI taxonomy): domain Eukaryota; kingdom Viridiplantae; phylum Streptophyta; class Magnoliopsida; order Poales; family Poaceae; genus Puccinellia; species Puccinellia tenuiflora. The sequence continues at coordinate 941,779 of QRDG01000175.1, read as the reverse complement.
GGGCCTAGCCGGCTAAGGGCAAAGGGGCCCAAAGGGTGGGCGCCCCAAAACCCTAGCTTGGGGCCAAGCCGCCCAAGCCCTAGGGCTGGCCGCACCCCTCCCCTTGCCGCCTATATAAAGGGGTGTTGGGCAGGGCCGGCGACACATGTTGCTCCCTCCTCCCCAAGCCGCCGCCCCCTTCTCCCCTAGCGGCCTCCACCTCTTGCGCCACCCCTCCCGGAGGGCTGCCGCAATCTTCACCATAGCCGCACCACCTCTATGCCATAGAGCTGCTGCGCCTCCTCTTCTCCCTCTCCTCTTGCTTGGCTTGGCGAAGCCCTGCTCGCGGAGATCTACACCATCAATGCCACCACAACCGTCGTGGTGCCGAGATATATCTAGCCACGTCCTCCTCGCTTGCGGGATCAAGGAGAGGACGTCTACATCGAGCCGTACGTGTGGATACCACGGAGGTGCTGACCGTTTTGGCACTTCATCGGATTGGATCTTCGAGGAAATACATCTCCTTGCGACTAGATGCGTCTAGTTGCGGGGATCGACTAGCCAACCCCTGCACCGACAAAACGCGTTTGTTCGATCTTCAAGGGTAAGAGATTGGATATCACCTTCGCTACCTTCATCTAATAGATCTAGATCGTGGGGTTTCTTCCGCTTGTTTCGTAGGAATTTTTTTGTTTTCTATGCAACGACCCCTTCAAGTGGAGTTAGCAGTTCCTGTATATTTGCCATCCTTTCTTCGTACTCTTTCTCGATCGCTGCTCCGAGTGTGGCATTAATGCCGTCACCATCAGCCGGTACGCTATTGGTTCCCTTCATTGGAGCCAATGGTGGGATAAAGTCCACCTTTTGCTTTGCAGCTTCCGGAGTTGTCTCTTCGCCATTGGCGGGTTTCGAGACACCGGGGTCTTTTGTATCGAAGACGACATCACCCATTAAGACCTCAACAGGGCGTCCCAAGCAGGACGCAACTTTCCAAGTAAAGTCATCGGATTCTCCTTTAGATTCAAGGTCTTGCTCCATAGGAGCAGTGTCCCCTGATCCGGCTTCTGAATCAGCCCCAGCCTGCAAAGCAGGGAGGATAGATTCAAGATCAGTCATCGACTCGGTTGAGCCGGTTCTCCTAGGATGCCGATGAAGTGGAATTCCGGTGCTGCCATAGTAGAGCTTGCATCATCTTCAGAGTCTTCATCATCAGCGTCGAAAACAAAATCAAGTCGGCAATCTCATCTGAGTCCAGATCCGATCCGTCTTCAAAGTTGCTGGGGTGGGTGGCGGGCATGATTGAGGTGAAGCCGAGATCGTCCAAAGCCTTGGCGGTGAAGCCGACGAAGATGTCGATGCCGCCGATGGAGACCGTGGACCAGCCGGCAGGATCCTCTTTTGCCGGCGTCCAGAAGCCGTCGTTGAGGACGTGGCCGGCTGCAGTCTTGTCGAAGTAGCTGACCAAGCCGACGGCTATGGTGTCGCCGATGCCGCCAGTAGATCCCGCCCGGAACGTAACCCCGGACATCTCTTTCCCCACGGTGGGCGCCAACTATTGTGGTATTGTCGAATCTAGCCTAGACAGGGGTGCCAACCAGCTAGGTAGAGAGGTGGGTGTAGGAGATGTATGTAATTCCGGTGACGGGATGAGCACGAGTTTACCCAGCTTCGGATCTCGCAATGGTGGCAAAAACCTACGTGCTGATATAATTCACTATAAGGCAACAAGAGCCGATTACAATGAAAGTTAGAGCGTGCCCTGAGGCGTCCCTTAGGCCGGCTTATAAAGGCGTCCGGACCTAGGGCTTACAGGAGGAAACCTAACCGATTAAGTTACATAGTTCTATTCAAATCTGGCTTGGGCCTTGCCTTGGGAGCTAAGTCGACTACAATGCAGGCCGCCTTCTGGAACCTTCCCTTAGCTGGATGGGCCTCCTGCGCTTAACCATACTGGGCCGCCCGGTAAGCCGGATTTAGGCCTGGAAGAAAAGCTCGAGGATTGTGAGCGGCTCGAGATCGACTCGCTTTTTAGCTCGACTCGAGATCGATTCGAAAAGAAATGAGCAGAGTATGAGCTGTCTTTTATAGCTCGACTAAAAAACAAGCTGATCTTGAGCGAGCGCTAGCTCGCTCGAATTCAGCTCTATAGCTCGAAATAAAATAATTATATATAATTATTCTACCATTTATCAAAAGGAAATAGGATAATTTGCTACCTTATATGTTGTTAACTGAATTCTCTTTCCTTCTACGTGCAACCAAATCTAGAAGGTTAAATAAAAGAAGAAATTTAGCCATTAATTTACGTGGTATGTCCCTAGAATAGGCTACCATATAACGCCTGGACAAAGTTTGACCACATATTACCTTCTCTACCATGGATACACTAACACCTACGATCTATGCACAACCATAGAACTTTTATGAACTTTGTCCATTAATTTGTTATCCCAACTAGATGTATGTCGTGAGTTTTGTCTTATGCAATCATCACATTCTTTTCTTTTGAAGAATTTTATATCACCACGACTTTTGTTGAAAATGTATCTTATTGTGTTTTGTTATGATGTCGTTGTGGTTTAAATTGTATAAAATAATTGGCCAGAAATATAGGAATTTCACTGTCTTTCTTAGCTCGAAACTCGCTCGAGATCGTTACGAGCTGAGCATGAGCCAATTTTATAGCTCGACCCTAAACTCGACTCAGTTTGAACTCGCTCAAATTTTTGTATGAGCTGAGCTGAGCCGAGTATAACTCGCTCGAGATCGACTCGTTTGCAACCCTAGCCGAATTCGGCTTACCACCGCTATGGGTCACCCTGGTATGCTGGCTTTTAGTCACCTCCGTGAAGGTACCTGTTCGGCATATCCCCAACACTAACATACAAACTATCTAATGCATTTAAATGCAACAACAAATGCGATCAAAATCGCAACTAAGGTAACCATTGATCCAACAGCAAAATGATACCAAGCCTCTTTATTAATGGCATATTTTCTAATCTTTAAGCGCATTGCATCCATCTTGATCTTGTGATCATCGACGATGTCGGCAAGATACAACTCAAATTTCATCTTATTTTCTTCAATTGTTCCAATTTTTCTTTCAAATCATCGTTTTCTTTCTCAACTAAATTTAACTTCTCGACAAGAGGGTCGGTTGGAATTTCCGGTTCATATATCTCCTAGATAAAAATATCTATGTCAATTGTTGGTTGGCATAACTGTTATAAACACGAAATTAAAAAAATAGTTATAAAAGATAATATACCACATCCGAATCATAGACCGGACGAGGGCCGACGGGGACGGATATCAAAACCATGGCACTATACATGTAACAAACAATCATACAAGTAAGAAAAATTATACAAATAACTATGTAAATCATACAAATAAGAATTTATTTTTTAAAATAAGAACAAGAGGCTCACCAAGGTGGTGCCGGCGACGGGGCGGCGTGGGCGATCGACGGCGGTGAGGACGGGGACACAGACGGGACGGCACTAAAATCCACAAATCATAATTTAATTTGTGCTCAAATTGCATATAAAACAAAGGAACTCCCTAACTTAGGCATTTCGTCAAACACCTAGCTAGCACTAGAAAAATGATATGAGCTAAACTAGCAATGAAATGAGCTAAACTTGCAATGCCGGAAGAAAGGATGAAGTTTCTAACCCTTGGATAGATGGGTGCCGCCAATCTTGACAAATGGTGGTGAAAACTGGGGATGAACTCGAGCTCAGGAGAGGAAACAAAGAGCGAAAATGGAGTGTGCTCTCGAGCAGAAAAAATGGACATGGAAGCTCGGGGTAGGAGATGATATAGGAAAACTTTTAGTACCGGTTCGTATCACGAACCGGTACAAAAGGTCCATTTTTAGTGCCGGTTCGTGATTTAGTGCTGGTTCATGATACAAACCGGTACTAAAGGTGCTCGCGCTAGGCCCCCCTCTGCAACCGGCTGCCGCGACCCTTTAGTCCCGGTTCGTATCACGAACCGGGACTAATGGTTCCATACGAATCGGGACTAGTGCTGGCCGGCGTCCTGGCAGTTTGAACCGGGACTAATGCTCACATTAGTCCCGGTTCCAATAATGGCCGGAACGGAAGCTCCGAACAAAATGGAAGCCTCTTTTTCTATAGTTCGACAAGGTATATCGTGAGGCAAAAGGGACTCGGACGTAAGTCGCATTGGAAGGTATGTCGTCATGACTCTATGGTACTTGGGAGTCGGCATGTTCTTCTAGGAGCTGCTACCGATTGATCGATTGGAGTCGGACTCCAATCGTGTCCAAGTCGCCATGAGCCTGCCGGGTTACACACTTAAGAGCGGGAGCAAACATGTTGGTCGGGTCGGACCTGAACCGGAAATGGACTGACAAACGGAGTGGATGGGCCACAAGTGTTGGAGCCAACTTTCACTCGGTATATAAGCAGGGGCGTGGGATGCCCAAGGGCATGTTAGACACTCCCATGCGTTGGGAACCCTAACCCCACTCAGTCCGGCCGCCGTACCGGACATAGCAGTCTGCCGTCGGAGCTCCTCCTCGCACGTGTGGATACCGGCAGAGGTGTTGTACGTTCAGCACTTCAACGATTGCGGGATTGGATCGACTGGATCAGATCGTGGGACTACACTGCATCGACGCGCTTCATCGATAATCCGCACCTGCGCATCTAGTGGTAATCCTCGTGGCTTTCTACCTCGGCTAGATCTTGGGAGCACCGCGTAGAAAACTTTTTGTTTATCTCTACATGGCCGGTCAGTGATGTACATCGACACATGCATTTTATCAATGACGGATGAAAGGATAAAGTTGTTAACCTCGATCGAGAAGGAAAAAAAGAGGAGAAAGATTAAGTGTGGCTCAGGAACTTCATATCATATTTGTTTTCTGTGAACTCAAGTGGCATCATGCTTTCATGCATTTCATCGAGCACCTCTTGTGCATAAGAAGAGAAAGCAAACCAACATACACCTCTTGTGCATAAGAAGGGAAAAAATGAGGAGAAAGCTAAGTGTGGCTCACACACAAGCTTGGCAGGACAAGGGGTGATATATGTATATATAGAGATGGACCTTTAGTCCCGGTTGGAGACACCAACAGGGACTAAAGGGGCTCGCGGCCTGCCGCACCCCGCCGCTACACCTTTGGTCCCGGTTGGTGTCTCCAACCGAGACTAAAGGTCCGATCGAACCGGGACTAGAGCTTGTCCGGGTCCGTGCGGCTTCCTCGCCGGTCAAACCGGGACTAATGCTCCCTTTAGTCCCGGTTCATACACTAGTGGAAAACGGGGCAGTAGTCCCGGTTCCAGACGGCCTCTAGTCCCGGCTGGGCAACCCGGACTACCAAATCGGGACTAGAGCCCCCCCCTATAGTCCCGGTTGGCTACGAACCGGGATTAGAGTGCCTCCCACGTGGCCACGGGCGAGCCCGCGGGCTGGATGTCTTTAGTCCCGGTCCATGTTACGGACCGGGAACACGGACCGGGACTACCGTTAGGCCTTTTTTTTCTTTTATAATTTTTTCCAGAATTGCACGGACCGGGTGTTGTGTACTGTGTTTAGTGCCGGGGTTTTGGATAGTTTCGGAAACACGTCGATATAAATTATATTGTACTATGATCACACGTTGATGCATATATATAACACACTTACAAATTAATTGTAACATATGAATTTGTCGTCACGTTTCCGTACACAAATAAGTACTCAAATGCATTAATTATACATGCATGAAATCATAGTACATTTATATATGTAGATAATAGTGCTCTGAATTTTCAGGTATGACATCATCAAGAAGAAATCCCGCCAGCTCCTCCCCAATTGCTCTTATACGGTCATCTGGTAGGAGGCCGGCCCGCTTCCTTACAATCTTTAAAAGAAGGAGAAAATTAAACAATTATGAATGAAACTCCACACAATTGATATGCATATTATTTTGTCAAAAAAAACTTGTGAACAATGTATAATTACGTACCTCTGCGTTTCTTCGATTTTCAAATTTTTCATAAGTCATCCTATGAATGTACTCGCAAACGTAGTACCCACATAAGAGGGTCCCTTTTGGCTGTTCCAGACACCACTGTTCGAGAATAGAATTCAACACATTAAGTTTGGTAATGGTATTGCAAACTACATTAATTCATGGATATAGGTATAGTACTACTTACTTGGTTCAGAGTCCATACCAGCTTCTCGTGCCATTTACCGGGTACTTCCTTGACGAATGTCTGCCATGCTCTACTCAACAAAGAAAGAACAAAACATCTGTTATTAATTAATTACTTGATATCACGAAATGAATGAAAGAGAGGTCGGTATAGTAATGTGATAAGAATTTAAATTACTCTTTCATGATATCAAACAAGCTCTTGTACTCTTTAGGGTCTCTCCTTAATGAGTCGTAGACTTCAATTATTCCCTGGTGATATCTAATGACCACGAGAATAAAGTGGTAGCTGCAAATTTACATACAGAGGCATGCGCATATAACTCATCAATTAGACTAAAGATACCGGGTGAGCAAAAATAGAATGTGTACAAGCAATTAGTAACACTTACCTGAAGTTGTAAGGAAGAAATATTTCTTTTTTGTCTTGGTGTCGCTTAAAAGCCTCTATCATTACTCCCTTTACAACTTGTGGTTTCTCCCTTATGCTCACTTCATGAATAACATTAGGGTCCATGAAACCAATCTCCACCGGTTTTATTATTTCCCTTTTGTAGTCGATCATCTTCTTTCTGCACAAATAGCGTACCAAAATTAGAATGTGCTGTGAGCTATATATATATATAAAGACTTAATTAAATTACAAAAATAAATAACTTACAGACAAAAGATACTGATGATTGCTTTATCGAGGGGTAAACCATTGTATAATTGGAAAAGTTCGGAGAAATCAATTTGCACACCGTAGTCATCGTAGAAGTGTTCCTCCTTTCTAACTTTTGCCATGATACCTATTATACCTTTCTTTGCGACTTTCATGTACCATGAATTCAACTGACGCATCCTTGTTGGTAGTAACTTGACCACCTCAGTTGTGACCAAAGACTTGCCTTGAACATATTGATAAGGCACCCTATAAGGTTCCTCAGGGAAGTGGCGGACACTTCCCTGAGGTACCATACGGTGGGCGTCTTTGTCGGTAAGTACCTTAAGCGGAGGGAGCGATTGCGTAGCTTGTTGTCCCAGCTGGGCTATCTGTTTCCCGCATTTCCGGTTCTCCAACACCGAGTCGTATGACTTTTCAATAGAGCGCTCATAGTCTGATGACGGCCTTGGTGGAGGGTTGTATAAGCACCTAATAGTGTGATGTAGTTTGTCACGAGGAAGCCCTTTGATGCTGGGTAGTTCTTCCGGGGGCGGTTTCTTTGTAAAATGGGCTGTAACCTCGGCCCTCCTGATGGCTTCGGATTCCTCGACAGTCCTCTCGTAAGGTAACTTCTCAGGAGTCTTCACTTTTCGCGGCTTTTTCTGTCTCTTCTTAGGAGGCGAACCATTAACGGCCCTCTTCGCATCAAACCACTTATAAGGCGGAGACCGCTGGACTGGCTCTGGAGATGGAGACCGTGCTGGTGTAGCTGGAGATGGAGACCGTACTGGTGTAGCTGGAGATGGAGACGGACTCGCGCTGGGGTCCCTCTGGGGTAGGAAGGGTGGACTTGTAGGTGGTGGACTTCTACTTGGAGGAGTCGGTGGCCTTGGTGCTGAGCCTGGAAGCACGATGTATTTCTTGTTCCATAGAACGAAACCGTGGTTGACTTGTCCCAGTGTCGTCTCATCGTCACCTCCAGGATAGTCAAGCTCAAGTGCCTCAAATCCCGGTATAATAGCATCCACCCCGACACGAGCATAGCCAGCTGGAATCTGACCAAGATGGTAGCTTGCTCCAGGTTCGTTTGGTAACGCATAGCCGACCGCCACCTTGAAGGATATGTTCTTCATTAACATATGAAGCTCACACTCCGTCTTCTCCGTGATATCATCCACGGGGTAGTGAGCCGCCGGCTGTTCTATTATTGCGGCAGATACTTGTAGCGGCGTGGAACCCACGCTGCTTCTTCGCGGTTCTTGGACGACGACGTCGACTTGTTGCTGCTGTTGATCAGGTGCCCGGTGCTGGCTGATTGAGTCAATCTGACAGCGCAGTCCGGAAACCATGCGCTCCAATTCTGATAAACGGTCTAACTCCTTCTGCTTCTTTCTCCCACGGCTTCTATAACTGTCAGCACAGTCCGGAAACCCTTCCTTCAAGTTGGTACCGCCGGGAAAGCCTCGTAATCGTCCGTTGTGTTCGGGATTCCCCAGTGCGAGTGTCAGCTCGTCGTTCTCTCTCTCGGGATGGTACTCTCCCTTTCGAACTTTATCTATTGCGTCAATAAGCAACGGAACGATTGTTTCAACCTTTTTCTTCCATTTTCCCTTTGCAACAATCAACCCCGTCTCTGAGTCCAACACTGCGCCATGCGCGAACAACCAAAACTTGGCCCTCTCGGGCCAGTTCAAAGTCTGTGGAGTGATCCCTTTAGCAACCAGTTCCGCTTCAAAGGCTAACCATTTGGGAATGGCAGACTTGTAGCCACCTGTACCCAACCTATGGTGGTATTCCTTCTTCCCAGCATTTCTCTTATTTACGACCGATCGAGCCACGGCAGTAGAGGAATTCTTGTACGCCTTGAATGCGGGCCAGGAATGTTTTATCTTCTCGAGTGCTCCGGTGAAATTAGCTGGATCTTCATCTTCATACTTTCTCCATAGTGTTTTCTTCCAGCTCTGGAATTGTGTGGCCATCTTCTTAAGAGTCCACTCCTTCACTTTCTCCGTCTTGCCTTCTGGTATGTTGAAATGTATCATGAGCGTATCGAAAAGCATTTCTTTCGTATGATCAGGGACATAAGAAGCATCATCCTCATCCACACCCTTCGGCTTATGCCATTCTGCAATGGTGATCGGGAGAATGTCCCTAACAATGACTCCAGCTTGATTTACAAATTTACGACAGGTCGCTATGGGTGCCAGCGGTTCGCCACTCTGAGAAACTTCCTCTATCGTTAGCCTCGGAGCATCGCTGGCCATCCTCTTCGTCAGGCCTCGAGGAGGAACATTATTTACAGATTTGCTCGATCTAGAGGGCTGGAAAATGAATCGTTAATTAACACGTGCAATTAACAAATGCATATATATACATGATCGATCGATCAATTGTCAGCCTATATAATATATGTATATACCTCGCCGGAGTTTGTCGTTAAGGGCGCTTCATCGTCAAACTGGAGTCCCTCACCGCAGTCGTTCAGAAATTGTGAGCTGAAATCATCATCTTCATCGCCTTGTCGTCCATCATCTTCTCCACCGCCTTGTTGTCCATCATCATCTCCACCGCCTTGTCCTCCGGAATAATCTTCTTCACGGGCACTCGCATAGATTATTCGTTGCATTCTATCTTCATGCTCCTCGTCTCTAATTAAGGGAATGTCCGCCATAGCTCAATGTACCTGCAATCAATTATATGTGTTTGTAATTTTTTTGACATAGAATTACACATAAATGACACCCCAAAATAATTAGGGGTGGCATTGTGCAACTTGTCACATAAAATGACAGCCCTTGGTCCTGAAAAAAAAATAGGGCCAGGCACCTGGCTAGCGGCTGGTCCTTTAGAAAAATCAGCACCCTGCCCGGCACCTGGGCAGCAGCGGCTGGTCCCTTAGAAAAATCCAGCCCCCGCGTCCACCCACTGGCCAGTAGCGCGTGGTCAAGGCTGGCCCACCAGCCAGCGACCCGGCCACCCCGCCACCCAACCGCCGCGCGGTCAGCCCACTCGGCCACGTCGCGCGTGGGAACCGGCACCCGACCGCCACGTTCCCTCGTCTCCCCCGCTACCCAACCGTCCGAGCCCCGCAGTCAATGCTCCTGGCCCACCTGCCAGCGACTGGACGGCCTCCTCGGCTTCCCGTCCCGCAGTCAATGCTGGCCACGGTGGACGCGGCCCCCGTCCTTTTTAAACCCCGGCCGTACGCGATGGCGACCTCACACAGCTAGCCCCGCCGCCCTCCCCACACTCCCCATCGAACGTGCCCTAGCCCTAGCCCTAGCCCTAGCCCTAGCCCTCGCCCTCGCCGGAGCCGGAGCAATGTCGAAGCGGTGGTGGCCAGGCGCAGGCGGCAAGCACCAGTCCGAGTCCGGCGGCTCGGGCTCTGGCCGCTCCGGCCGTCGCCGGGGCGCTGGGACTGCCTCCCCTTGCTCCTCCTCCACCACCACCACCGTCGGCGCCGCGCGGAGTGCGCATCGTCGGCGCGGACCCACGTCGTGCCGGTCCGCAGGCCGGCGGGCCGGCCGCCAAGAAGAAGAAGCCGACGGCGCGCTACCGCCGGTACGTCCGGGTGGAGGAGGCGCAGTGGCACTGGGAGAACGCCGTGCCGGTGCGCTGGTCGGACGTCCACCTCCCGGACAACTGGCACCTGAATCCGCAACGGATTCCGGTGCCGCCGATCCCGACCGACCCCACGGCCAGGGCGGTGGAGATCGCACGCCGGCGCAGCCTCCTCCCCAATCACCTCCTCGACGACCCGGCGTACGCGCCGGGCTCCCCCTACTGGGACCAATGGTTCCGGGAGGAGCACGACGAGCGCCGCCGGAGCTACTTCGCGCCGGCCCCGGAGCCGCCGGAGGAGCGCACGGAGTACCCGGTGCTCCCGGAGGGGATGGACGACCTCGACCAATGGTTGGAGGTCGACTCCGACGGCGAGGCCACCCCCATGGAGGAGGACGACGACGTCGACGACGCCTTGAAGGCAGCCATGGCGGCGTCACGGCAGGCCTTCGTCGACGACGAGCGCCGCCGCTGGGAGATGGTGGTGCAGGACGCACTGCCGCCGCCGCCGCCGCCGCACGGTCTGCCGCCGCAGGGACCGCCTCCACCCCCGCCGGGGCTGGACTGGGTGCAGGCCCTCGTCCAGGAGGAGGAGGCCTACGACCCGCCGGAGGAGGAGTACCAGGAGCCGGTGGGATTCCCACCGGAGCTGTTCGGGCAGTCGTGGGTATTCACGACTGTGCCCCAGCTGCCGCTGCCGCCGCCGCCGCCGCCCCAGGACGCCATCCTGGAGGAGCCAGGGACGCCGCCGCGGGACGTCCCCATGGAGCAGCAGCAGCAGCCGCCGGCGCATCTGTGGGAGGCGCCACCGTACGTCGTCCTCTCCGACGAGGAGGGCGACGAGGACTAGATAGGACCTCCCCCTCCCCCCCTAAGTAAATGTAATGAACCCCTAGCAATGTAATAAAGTTTATTTCCGATCTACGAACTGTCCCCGCCGCCGATTTAAGGTCACCGGACCACCGCCGCCGCCGATTCTAGCTAGGGTTCGTGCCATCGGACCACCGCCGCCGCCGATTCTAGCTAGGGTTCGTGCCATCGGACCACCGCCGCCGCCGATTCTAGCTAGGGTTCGTGCCATCGGACCACCGCCGCGCCGATCTAGAGTTTGAGAGGGCCGTACCTTAGGCGGAGCGCGCGGGGACGGCGGCGAGGAAGAGGGACGCGAGTGACGGCGGCGGCGGCGGCGGCGGCGGCGGCCAGATTTTGGCAGCCTGACGGCGTCGTCGCGTGAGAGGAGCCCGGAGGCGTCTGCGTCTTGGGCCTGGCGGCAAAAATGGGGAAGAAATCCGCGGAGAGGGACCAAGTAGGCTCAAATCGGCCTTTAGTCCCGGTCCGTGACACCAACCGGGACTAAAGACCCCTATAGTCCCGGTTGGTGTCACGGACCGGGACTAAAGGTGGGCTTTTTGGCGCGCTAAGTTTCGCAGCGGCCCGAAAATGGCCTTTAGTCCCGGTTGTAGCCACGGACCGGGACTAAACGGCCGTTTGTATTTTTTTCTTCATTTTCAAATGTTCATATTTTATAAACTTTACATGTTTTCAAATGTAAATATGAATATGTTATATATATTGAACATTTAAATAGATGAGTTGAGTAAAACCGTTGTACTAATAAAATCCGAGGTTAGGATAAATATATTTAACATTTTAAATATTTAATGAAAAACCCTCAACTTTTTAACAGTCAAAACAAAATTCTACCAATTATTACAAATGACCACAATACATCAACATCATTCAACACTTCTTCGTGTCTGTCATTTTTTCTTCTTATCGCGTCGTATCCATGGACAATCTTCATCATTCAACGCGATGGTTGGGTCAATTTTCACTGTGAAGGGGGGAATTTCATCAAACTTATTGTAATCTTCTGACATGTCTGTCTTGTCCTCCACTCCCACGATGTTTCTTTTCCCTGAAAGAACTATGTGGCGCTTTGGCTCGACGTCGTACGATTCATTCACTGCTTGCTTATCTTTTCTTTTCTTCGGTCTGCTAGACATGTCCTTCACATAGAAAACCTGAGCCACTTCACTGGCTAGGACGAATGGTTCGGTGTCGTATCCAAGATTCTGCATATCCACTGTAGTTATTCCGTACTTCGGGTCTACATGTACCCCGCCTGTCAGGTTGAACCATTTGCACTTGAACAATGGGACTTTAAAAAATGGTCCATATTCAAGTTCCCATATCTCCTCTATGTAACCATAATATGTGTCCTTTTGCCCATTGCTGTTTGTTGCATCAAAGCGGATACCACTGTTTTGGTTGGTGCTCTTTTTATCTTGATTGGCCGTGTAAAATGTATTTCCATTTATCTCATACCCTTGATAAGTCAATATAGTCGAAGATGGTGCATTGGCCAACAAGTATAGCTGTTCTCCAACAGTGCTGTCATTAAAGAGACGTGTTCGCAACCAACCTCCGAAATTCTTCACGTGTTCTTCATCAATCCAATATTTAGATTGCTCTGGGAAGTTCAAACGTAGAATATTCTTATGTTCCTCGATATACGGAGCCACCAAGCTGGAATTATGTAGAACCGTGTAGTGTGCTTGACTATAAGAATGCCCGTCCATACATATTATTGCTTTCTTTCCCAGCGTGCCTTTTCCCCGCAGTCTCCCCTCATAGCGTGATTGAGGAACCCCGATTGCCTTGAGGTCAGGAATAAAATCAACACAAAACTCAATGACCTCCTCTGTTCCATAGCCCTTGGATATGCTTCCTTCTGGCCTAGCACGGTTATGAACGTACTTCTTTAGGACTCCCATGAACCTCTCAAAGGGGAACATGTTGTGTAGAAATACGGGACCGAGAACGAAAATCTCTTCGACTAGATGAACTATGAGGTGCGTCATAATATTGAAGAAGGAGGGTGGGAACACCAACTCGAAGCTGACAAGACATAGGACCACTTCCTTCTGTAAATCCGGCAGAGTTACTGGATTGATGACCTTCTGAGAAATTCATTGAGGAATGCACATAGCTTAACAATGGGTACTCGAACATTTTCCGGCAGGAGCCCCCTCAGTGCAATCGGAAGTAATTGTGTCATAATCACGTGGCAGTCATGAGACTTTAGGTTCTGAAACTTCAACTCTGTCATGTTAATTATTCCCTTTATATTCGACGAGAAGCCTGATGGGACCTTGATACTGTTTAGTACTTCAAAAAAGATCTTCTTCTCTTCTTTGGTAAGAGCGTAGCTGGCAGGACCTTGATACTTCTCTGCATTCAGGTTGTCTCGTTCGTGCATATGTTGCTGGTCCAGCCGTGATTCCGGTGTATTTTTCGTCTTCCCATACACGCCCAAGAAGTTTAGTAGGTTCACGCAGAGATTTTTCGTCACGTGCATCACGTCGATTGCAGACTGAACCTCTAGGATTTTCCAATAGGGTAACTCCCAGAATATAGATTTCTTCTTCCACATCGGCACGTGTCCGTCAGCATCATTTGGAACAGATTGTCCGCCAAGACCCTTTCCAAAGATTACTTTTAAATCCTTTACCATATCATATATAACATCCCCAGTAGGCCGTCTAGGCTTTGGCCGGTGATCTGGCAAACCTTTGAAATGCTTGCCTTTCCTTCTTACGTTGTGCCTTTCCGGAAGAAACCGACGATGCCCCAGGTACACATTCTTGTTTCCCAGATATATACTATCAGTATCACCTAAACAGTGTGTGCATGCATTGTATCCCTTGTTTGACTGTCCTGATATGTTACTAAGAGCTGGCCAATCATTGATGGTCACGAACAGCAATGCTCGTAGGTCAAATTCATCTTGTTTGTGCTCATCCCAAACACGTATACCTTCTTCGCGCCACAATTGTAAAAGTTCTTCAACTAATGGCCTCAGGTACACATCAATGTCGTTGCCGGGTTGCTTCGGGCCTTGGATGAGTACTGGCATCATAATGAACTTCCGCTTCATGCACAACCAAGGAGGAAGGTTATAGATGCATAGAGTCACAGGCCAGGTGCTATGACTGGAGCTCTGCTCTCCAAAGGGATTAAAGCCATCTGTACTTAGACCAAATCTTAAGTTTCTTGCGTCATCTGCAAATGTCGGAAACTCTCTGTCAATTTTTCTCCACTGCGACCCATCAGCAGGGTGTCTGAGCATCACGTCTTTCTTACGGTCTTCCTTGTGCCATCGCAACAACTTGGCATGCTCTTTGTTTTGGAACAAACGTTTCAACCGTGGTATTATAGGAGCATACCACATCACCTTCGCAGGAACTCTCTTCCTGGGGCGCGCCTCGTCCTCAACTTCACCAGGGTCATCTCGCCTGATCTTATACCTCAATGCACCGCATACCGGACATGCATTCAAATTCTCGTACTCCTCGCCGCGGTAGAGGATACAGTCATTGATGCACGCATGTATCTTCTGCACCTCTAATCCTAGTGGGCAGACAACCTTCTTTGCTTCGTACGTACTGGGGGGCAATACGTTATCTTTTGGAAGTATCTTCTTTATTATTTTCAGCAATTTTTCAAATCCCTTGTCAGAAGTACCTTCCTCTGCCTTCCATTGCAGCAATTCCAGTGTGGTGCCCAGCTTTTTCTGCCCATCTTCACAATTTGGGTACAACAATTTGTTGTGATCCTCTAACATTCTCTCCAACTTCAACCTCTCGTTTTGACTTCCGCAGTTTATCTTCGCATCAAGAATGGCCCGACGAAGATCGTCATCGGGCTCATCAACAATGGGCTCTTTTTCAGCTTCATCTTCCCCCATTGATGTACCACCGTGATCAGTGAACATAGGATAGTTGTCATTATCCTCTTCTTCCTCATTGTCTTCCATTATAACTCCTCTTTCTCCATGCTTGGTCCAACAATTATAACCGGTCATGAAACCGGACTTCAACAGGTGGACGTGAATGGTTTGTGAGGTAGAGTAGTCCTGAGTATTCTTGCAGACACTACATGGACATGAAATAAAATCATTTGGCGGCTTGTTTTTCTCAGCCACTTGGAGAAAATAATGCATGCCATTAATAAAGTCGGGATAACGTCGGTCACTGTACATCCATTGCCGACTCATCTGACTCATCTGCATTATATAAATAAAATATAAAAAACCATTAACACTATTTCTTCAATATATAACAGTGATAAAGTGAATTAATATATAAGTTCATCACATTCAAACCAAAGTAGAGCAAATAACCAAATGTAATACATATAGTCTCACAAACATACATTGGTTCAAACTAACATACAACTATCTAAAGAATTTAAGCCCAACAACAAATGCGATAAAAATCACAACTATGGTAACTATCGAACCAACACCATAATGATACCAAGCCTCTTTATGAATGGCATAATTTCTAATTTTTCTAATCTTCAAGCGCATTGCATCCATCTTGATCTTGTGCTCATCGACGATGTCGGCAATATGGAGCTCCAATTTCATCTTCTCTTCTAGGGTTTGGAGACGGAGATTTTCACTTCTTTCCAGTTTTGCTTTCAAATCATTAATTTCATTTTCAAAAAACTCGATGATAGGGTCGGTTGGAATTTCCGGTTCAACAACGACATCCGGATCGTTATAGACCGGACGAGGACCGACGGGGACGGATATCAAAACCATGACACACTATACATATAAAAAAAGTAAGATAATATACATGCATCTAAAGTATATCAATAAGTTAAAAAGGGATAAAAACAAGACTCACCGAGGAGGTGCCGGCGACGGGATGGCGCGGGCGATCGACGATGGTAAAGATGGTCACCGGACAACTGTAAACCCAATACATTATACTTTAATTTGAGCTAAAATTGCATGTAAAAAAAATGAAATCTCTTACTTAGGCATTTCATCAAACACCTTGCTAGCACTAGAAAAATAAAATTTTCTAAGTAACACCAAAATGAGCTAAAAAAGGAACACCGGAGTGCTAACCGTCGGGTAGATGAGGTGCCGCCAAACTTGACAAATGGTGGAGAAAATAGGGGCCGAACTCGTGGTTGGGAGGAGCAAGGGTTAAGAAAATGGAGATGAACCCGGAGCTAAAAAATGGCCACGGCCTGGCCACGGCCGGGTCGGGGGGTGGAAGATGATATAGAATATATTTAGTCCCGGTCCGTAACAAGGACCGGTACTAAAGTCCCTCCATTAGTCCCGGTCTGTAAATAGAACCGGGACAGTGCATTGTCCGGGCTGGTCCCACCTCTGTCGCCTCCTCCCGCATCCCTTTGTCACCGGTTCGTAACACGAACCGGGACGGTAGGTCCCCTACGAACCGGGACTGGTCCTCGCGGGCGCCCTGGGACCAATGACCGGGACTAGTGCCACGATTGGTACCGGTCCGTAAGGGAACCGGGACGGAAGGGCCAAACCGAAGCCCCTGTTTCCACTAGTGATAGGTAAACCGGGTCTATACCACCCCGGGCTTCTGGACGAAAGCCATGTTTTCTACTAGTGCCCAATCATGAATTGTTTCCTATTTTCCTGGATTAAATCATATGCTAAATTTCTCATATATTCACCAGATATTGCAGGTTCAAGAGGGTAGCGGAGACCATATAGTGGACCTAAACAACATTTCACCCTTCAAAGAAGTTACTGGCTCTAAGGCGATGCTCACATTATGGGATGCTACCAGGCAGTCATACGAGTCGAATAAAGTGGTGCAAACTTAGTCTAAGGCATCAAAGTGGCGGCTTGTCACCTAACATATGCAGGAGGAGATGTACACTAATAATCTGGGAGGTAAAACAAAATAATGCTCAATACTGAATCCCTTGAGTTGCAACCGGTTGGATGATCGTATAACCATGTTAGTCTCCTCCTTTTGTTGTAGTTTGCATGACTTAGATGTGAATATGAGTGGCCATACGGACACATAACGAAACGGATCTGATATGATTACCGCTGCTTTGGATGGAACAACAACTTATGGATGTATGTTGACTCCGTTCTCTTTGTATATGCTAGGTTTTTGTTTCTGAGTTATCTCATCACGATGTAGATGGAGCCCTCGAACTTTGTATACACAAGGATTAATTTCCAAATCCAATTCTTCGATTTAGAGAAGTATTAGTCCACCGCTCTCCTTTGTGTCCATCCAATTGGAAGCATTGTAACAAACAATTATATGAAGTATAGAAGAAACAACAAATTGGACCTTCTTGAGAAGTTTGTGTGGACCTGTGCGTTAGCTCACATATTTGGCCCTAATTTGTCATTCTGACAGCTATGGTTTATTCTGAGAGCCTTGCTTCGGTACACCCCCCCTCCCCCAAACTCAGAAGGTTAAGATGGTCTTTTGACTCTAAACTGTTGAAGTACATGTCCAAACCCTGTGTATCCGGTATGGGTATACGGTATATATTTTTAAATTAATAATAACCATGTGCAGGACGCGCCTGTCAATCTGATATTTGGCAACGTTCCTTCAAATTAAGAAAACAAAATTGACACTAGGAGGATTCGAACTCATGCCTCCTCAAGGAGACCAATCGACCTAGCCAGTTCACCATCTGATTACTTAGACTTGCACCTGGATCCTGGGCTAAGGCCTGTTACGAAATTTTGTTGACAGTTTGATTTTTTTTTTTTTGTGTTGACAATTTGATTTTGACGATGTAACATGTTATGAATAATCATGTCGGACGCCGCTACGGCGTCATGTGTCTTAATATACTTCCGTCGCTGGTTTCATTCCAGGTAGAATAAGTAGGAGCTTTCCGATTCATAATCTACCCAAACCGTTACACATGTAAACCAGCTCTGTAACACACGGTGAATCAATTGAGAAACATGAGGTACGAGTGTGAAAGCCGTAGGAACCCTGACTTGTGCAACCATACTTGGGCTTCAACGAGGGTTTGAGAGACAAGGATGATGCGGTCATCAGAGTGCGGCGTGGCATGAGTTGAGACTGTTGAACTTGGCCCAGATGCCGCACGTCGTACCAAAAAGCCAGGTCAAAATCATAATAGAAATAAGACCTTTGTTTAGTACATGGCAAAAACTGCCACGGGGTGTAGTGGCGAGGTACTACTCCGTAGACATGATTTATGGAGTGCGTGAGTTCGAGTCCCCAAATAACTTATTTATTTTATTAATTCGCAGCCCCCTATGGGTCTACTTATGCGAGGTGTCCTATTACGAATATTGTACACATGCGTTGGGCTATACGTATGACAATATTTCGTCAATGACCATCATGCCCTTAATTATGAAGAGGTACGGAACAATCTTAGCCGTTGTTGTGTTTGAGTTTGGGTTTAAGTTTGGTGAGGGGGGTGTACCGAAGCAGAAGTGTTATTCTGATCATAACATCATTGAATCGATTTTCACTATTAGATGATATAAATCGTCCCGTGACATTCACTATTACACGGTATGAAAACCAAATCAATCAAACTACCACATGCCATTCGGATTAGATTGATGTACGAAAGGTTGTACATTATTAGAATTAATGTGGAACTTTCGGGGTTTACTTAGATGAAGATACGTATTGACAAAAAATGCCACCGTGCCACAAAGGTACCTGATTCTAGAGTAACCGTATCAGATTCAAATCAATCAGTATATATAGGGCAGCAGGCAGAAAGTCTCGATCCGTGGCCATGTCTTGTTGGTGTTAACCTAGTTGTTTCCAAGTCAAGTTCGAATAGGATTAGAAGTGCGAGTTCTAATAGAATTAGAATTTATAGTCCAAGTACCTAATCCCTCTGTTGACGTGTATAAATAGCACCCCAGGAGTGCTTATTGTAACACAACGAAAATCACAGAAAAATATAGAGGGTCAAGAACAGGCTCGTTTGGCAATCCAAAAAGTATTTCCAATCTGCGTGTTTTGTTTTCGTCGCTAGTTCGCAAAGTTCCGACGAGAGGCTAGCTAGTCCACGTACGAGCTAGTTAACTCACGTACACGTACGGGAGAATCCATCGAGCTGCTTGGAGAGCCAGCTTTGCATTGCAAAGTAGGAGTAATCGCGTGTACAGCTGCCGGCAGTATCGATTTGATCCTCTAAAACCAACATGTCTGACTCCGTCCAAGTCTAGGTCTACACGCACAATCATATTCACGCAACAGCCTGTTCAAAAATTATTCACGCAACAGATCGAGCAAGCGGGGCCTCTTTCCCCAGCGCCGACCACCATGGCCGCCGAACCTAGCTCCGACTTCCCCAACGGGCCCCCCCCCTCGCCGCCCGGAAGAAATCACGGGAGAGCGACCGCCGCCGGAAGCAGAAGAAGAACAAGGCCCCGTCTGACGCCGCCGCCAGAGCAGAGGAGGCCGAGCCTTCCAAACCCCCGGTGGAGATCGAGGTCGAGTACGTGACGGAGGAGTCGGACCTCGCCGACTTCAAGAGCATCTTCGAGAAGTTCACCTTCAAGGAAACCCCCGCCGCCACCGAGGATGGGAAGAAGAAGGACGAGGCTGGCACCGACGCGGCAAAGCAGGGGTCGGGGTCCGACTCCAACGAGGACGAGCAGGACGCCCAGCAGCAGCAGCAGCAGAAGAAGAAGAAGAAAGGAAGCATCTACATTAAGAAGAAGAAGAAGAAGAAACTGGAACGAAGGATGAAGATTGCGGAGCTGAAGCAGATATGCAACAGGCCTGACGTTGTACAAGTCTGGGATGTGACTGCGTCAGATCCCAAGTTACTTGTCCATCTCAAGTCTTACAGGAACACCGTACCTGTCCCAACGCACTGGTCTCAAAAGAGGAAATTCTTGCAGGGCAAGAGAGGTATAGAGAAACAACCGTTCCAACTTCCTGACTTCATTGCTGCAACTGGAATAGCAGAATATATAGAGAAAGAGGATAGCAAAAAGTTGAAGCAAAAGCACAGGAAGCGTATGCAGCCAAAATTGGGGAGGATGGATATGGATTATCAGGTTTTGCACCACGCCTTCTTCAAATATCAAACTAAACCAAAATTGACTAGTCATGGTGACCTTTACTACGAAGGGAAAGAGTTTGAGGTCAAACATAGGGAAATGAAACCAGGTATGTTGTCCCCAGAACTTAAAGAAGCTCTTGGGTTGCCTGATGGTGCCCCGCCTCCATGGCTTATAAACATGCAGAGATATGGTCCTCCACCCTCTTATCCTTCACTGAAGATTCCTGGTCTCAATGCTCCAATTCTTCTTCGCGCTACTTTTGGTTACCGACCTGTGGAATGGGGAAAGCCTCCTGTGGATGAGCATGGGCTCCCCCTTTATGGAGATGTTTTTGGCATCCTACAGCATGATGAACCTAATTATGATGAGGATCCTATTGATAGCAGCAAGCACTGGGGAGACTTGGAGGAGGAAGAAGAGGAGGAGGAGGTGGAAGATGAACCAATGGAAGATGAAGACATGGAGGAAGGCATTCAGTCTGTCAAAACCATGTCAAGCACTCCCACTGGCATTGAAACACCTGATGCTATCGAACTTCGTAAGCAACAGTGGAAAGAGCCTGGAAGGCAAACCGAAAAGAAGCTATACCAGGTTCTTCAGCAGAAGGAGGAAAAAATTGCACGTTGGGCACTCTATGGATCAAGCCATACTTATGTTTTCGGGGCACACGATAAAACTAGTGTTAAAAGGGTTGATCTTCTTAAGAATCGAAAGTCCGATAAAGTGGATGTAACCATACACCCTGACGAGCTCGAAGTTATGGAAGATGTTTTGGCAGCCAAGTATGAAGAGGCACGAGAGGAGGAGAATCTGTGGAACCAGAAGGAAGACTTCATCGACATGGAAGCGGAGAACGCGAGCAAGAGGAAGAGGAAGCACGAGAAGGATGGAAAATCGTTGAAAAAGAAGGACTTCAAGTTCTAGATGGAGACTCGAGTTATCACTCCCCTCCCATTTTCCCTCTAGGAGGATGCTTTCCATTTCTTCACGAAGCCTTGTACTTTTAAGATGTATGTATACGTATTCATGGGAGCACTAGTTGCATATCGATCATCGTAACAGATCGAGCAAGCACCGAAACTCACATAGGTGCAGGTACGGTCATACGGTTCACTAGTAGCAGAATTGGTACACAGGCAAGCACATATATTCGTTGTTAACTAATCACTACAGCCACAAATTTCATACTCGAAATATCAGGAAAAGGATAGAGAGGATTCAACCCAGGAGAAGTTTCAGGTTGGTGAAGAGGAGGAGCAGGGACGACAGGGAGAGAAGTTTCAGGTTTATGCTTTGGCGCAAATTTTTTTTTTGAATTTTCACCGGGGGGGGGGGGGGGGGGGGACAAAGCCCCACCTGAATCTTTTCCATTCCAAGTAAAAACGAACATTTACAGAAAGGAGCGGGGTTTTACAGGGGGGAGAAGGGGAGGGGGCAACCGGTGCCCTCAGGACAAATTAATCTCTAAGCCTATCAAGCCAAGCGTCAGCCGCCAGTTCTTGGTCTTTAGGAAGCCGAGAACGCCACAGAACGGCATCCTCTCGGCACATCGCCACCAGGGCGGGGAGGCTGGCACGTCGTTCGCGGAAAATAACCGTGTTCCTGTGCTTCCACAGATTCCAGCAGCAGAGCAGGGTGAAGGTGGAGGCCGTAGTGGGCGGGACCCCGGCGGGGGCAGCATATGTGTGCACATGCTTGACGTCTGCTGTCGCAGGAAAGCGAAAGCCGACGCGGCCCCAGAACTGACGGGAAAAGGGGCAGTCGAAGAAGATGTGATTGGCGCACTCGAGAGGAGCGCAGCAGATGGGGTACCCCGCTTCGTCGGCCCGAAGAATGTGTTTTTGCAACAAAGCATGCCTGGACAGGACGCGCTCCTTGACGAGCAGCCAAGCGAAGAACCGGACCTTCGACGGGGCATGATTGTCCCAGACAAAGGGGGCAGCGGGGTCGTCAAGCCCTCCCGTGGACAGGAGCTTGTACAGGGCAGCGACATCCAGAGCGCCCGATGTCGGCACAGTGGAAACCAGGGTACCACGGGCCGGCCTGCCAGGGCCCACAAGATTCTTCAGAAGATTTCGCTAAGGACCAGGCTCTCCAAGCCTGGCGAGCCTCGCGAGGGTTTTTCCCTCGCGAGGGACCTTTTATCCTCACCGAGGGTTTTCTCCCTTGGCGAGGGACCACTCCAGGAGAGGGCGTCTCGGACGCCACCAGCAATTCTGCTAAGGACCAAGCCGAAAGGCTCGGCGAGGCCTTTTGCCTCGCGAGGCTTCCTTCCACTCGAAGCCAGCTCTGCCTCCGCGGCAGAGCGCACATGGGCTCTGCACCCTCCGCAGAGTGATGACCGCGCCACCGCGCGGTGACGGCAGCGCCACAGTTGCCACTCTTGTGTATAAAGGAGTCAACAAAGCTGCACCAAGCAAAGGAGCCCCAAGGATTGCCACTTTGGTGATAAGGGAACCGTCTGCAGCTACCCTCCAAGGACGACGTCACCGTGGGACACATCCCGCCTCAGCAGCGCCAGCCCGCCGTCCTGTTTGGACGGTGGCTTTTCCAGCTTTGGTGACGCCGCCCCCTGCCATGGACCGCGTCCATGGACTTTACCTTTATGGTGGACTCTACCTTTATTATGCACCGCACCTCCTCCTTCGTCGCCATGTGGTAGCCCTTCCCGCCAAGATGTTTTGGGGGAAGAGGCCCGAGACGCCTATAAAAGGAGGGGGAGCACGTTCGGGCAAAGGGTTCGCAATCCTGGAGCTTAGACTAAACCC
Organism: Puccinellia tenuiflora; assembly: GCA_012064385.1. Classification (NCBI taxonomy): domain Eukaryota; kingdom Viridiplantae; phylum Streptophyta; class Magnoliopsida; order Poales; family Poaceae; genus Puccinellia; species Puccinellia tenuiflora. The sequence continues at coordinate 918,752 of QRDG01000175.1, read as the reverse complement.
TAGATCTGAGTTCTGCGAGTAGTAGCCATTGTAGCCACCTTGAGCTCGCCAAGCTCGCTCTGTATTAAAAACCTCTCCAAGCAAGTGCAATACAATCTAGGCAGGACGTAGGGGTTTTACCTCGGATGACATCATGGACGTCACGAGGAGTTCCGTAGGAGTCCGGAGAATAAGATTCATATAAGGAAAGTGTTTCCGGAGGTATCGGAAAGGTTCCAGAATATTTCGGTAGGGTACCAGAAGGTTCTAGAAAGTTCTAGAGGAGTCTAGAAGTGGGGCCCACCTAAAGTGTGGGGCCCACATGGACCAAAGGGGTGCAGCTGGCCACTTGGGCCAGCCGCACCACACAAAGGCCCATATGGGCTGATCCGGCCAAAGAGGGAAGGAGAGGAGGTGGAGTCCTAGGAGGACTCGGCTTGCTTGGCAAGCAAGCAAGTCCTAGGGCCGGCTGGCCCTAGGCTTGCCCTTGCCTCCACCTATTTAAGGGGGTGGAGGGAGGGGTGCGGCACACCCTAAGGAGGCCAGCCCCAAGCCGCACCCCACCAAGCCGTCGCCCGTAAACCCTAACCCTAGCCGACCTCCACATCCTCCTCCATAGCCGCCGCGCCACCCCTACTCCTAGGGCTGGTGCGCCACCTCCACCATCTCCTTCTCCTCTTGCTTGGCTTGGCGAAGCCCTGCTTGCGAAGATCTACACCAACATTATCACCACCACACCGTCGTGCTGCTGAGATTCATCAAGCCACGTCTACCTCGCTTGCGGGATCAAGGAGTTGACGTCTTCATCGAGCTGAACATGTGGATACCGCGGAGGTGCTGCTTGTGCGTGCTTCGACGGATTGGATCGTGTGGATAATACATCTCCTTGCGACTAGATACGTCTAGTTGCGGGGATCGACAGACCAACCCCTGCACCGACAAAACGCGTTTGTTCGATCTACAAGGGTAAAGATTCGGTCTCCTTCTCGCTACTTGCATCTAGTAGATCTAGATCCTTGGGGTTTATTCCGCTTGTTACGTAGGAATTTTTTTGTTTTCTATTCAACGACCCCTTCAGGTAAATCTCACCAGACTTTGCTCTGTCTGCAGTTATCATGAGGGTAAGTAAACTAGCCCTCACCTAATTTTGTTTCCTAATTCGTTTGGGAGATATTATAGCGTATTATTAAGATCGGTGGTCAATTTTTTCAGTATAAAATAACCTTCCCTTTGCTCTGATTGTGGTGGTCCATATCTCTATCTCATTTTAGGTAATTTTTCTTATTGGTTATTTTGTTTCTAAGATTGTTTATTTACCATATTAGATTCCAAATTTGATTTTGGTTACCTTCTTGAGGGATTTGATGAATGCAATGAATGGACCATAAACGAGTGAATGGACCACCGAGTCCTTGCTTCTCTTTTCTCATATGCTTGAGCATTAGGTTGAATTATTCATTGTTTGTGTATGTATAACATTAGACTATTAGGTCCTCGACAGTTATGTTTGGTGTGATACTGCATTAACACGGTTAACTCATGGCTACTAAAACGTGTGAACCAACACTGGGAATACCTGACGATGTACATTAATTTTTTTCATCCAAAAGTTTGTGAAATTTCAGTTGTACTGGTTCTGTAGAACTATTTACTTGCAAGACATATAGCTATTCGCTCAAGTTCTGCTTAAAGAATAAGAATAGTATACAAATTCACTACCCTGATTTAAGTCTAACTTCATAAGTTTTACCATCTGTCAATGGTGACGTCGGAGGAGAAATGAAATGTCTACTGTCTGTTTACATATTACATATGTATTATATTCTAGCCGCGTGGCTGCAGGGCAAGCGGGCTTCTTATGGAGAGTGGAGAAGATCCTACTTTCAGCTGATGTAATCTCAAGTATATTCTTTGAGGTCGTTTGTATGTATATTGTCGATTTTCAGATTATTTAAAAAGTTATTTCAGATTTTGAACCGTTCAGTTTACAGGTTGTTCATTCTGACCATAGGAGTCCGAATTGGAGAAACAAATGTTGTCATCTAAGAAGTTCAGTTTTTCTATAATTTACCAAAAAGGGCCAGCCGGCACCGAGCAAGGGACACTGCCCGATTGTGCGGACCGGCCGGGAGCTGAGTCACCAGTTTCTACCCCTGCCAATAGTTTAGCACACTCTTTGTTGCTACTATGGATAGAATATGAACACCTAATTAGAAGTCACTCAAGAAGTTTAGTTTCCTAAATTTTTACTATGGAATGTGCACACCTAATTGGAGAATTCAATATCTCGTTACAAATATTATGTTTGGTCACCTATCTCTCTGATCGTCCAACGTGATGTAATCGACTCCCATACCTACTCTTCGTTGTTTATCCTGGTTTAATATTCCCTTTAGTTGTTACTATGTCTTCTTGCTTATGCAACTTAGTTACTTCCTTCTAAGACTGCTGCAATTGATAGCCTGTTAAATGACAGTCCTTTGGGCACGGACAGGAAAAGAGTGAGAAGGCTATGTCAGACTAAAACTTTTAACGTGCATTTGTGCTTTGCAGCTAAAATCCCAGTGGGTCCCATCACCCTGGACATGTCCATGAATTGTCAACAATGGAGCATACTCATGAAGCGCTTCTGGTTATTGAATAATTTCAAGCTAGCACCCCGCCAAGCAACATTGTTTCTATATATTTGCAAAGGTTAATTTTCATAGTTGTCATTAGTTTGTTTCTCCTGAAAGATTTTCTATTCATTATGAATAATCAGTTGAGATGTATCGCAAAACCCCTATTATATGCGATATGGTTGCTGCTACCTACTTCCATTATATGTGTTATGTAATGCCTTTTAGAATTCTTAGGCTAGGAGTATGTAATTCACTTGCTACTGCTGCCTTTCTCAAAATGTTTTGTATTACCGTTTAGCTTACAAGATGTTGGGGCAAGCATACGAAAAGCTGCTACACAGAGCTCACAGGGCAATCCACTTGCTGGCCTTCCCCATCCATGATGCTCATCCAGACCCATTTATTCCTAGGTATCACCGTATTGTCTCCGGTCCTTCTAAGTTCTCATCCAGACCATTGTGTATGGAAATGAGGTTCATATGACTATCTGTCAAGTTAGTCATCTCAGATGCTTAGAACAACAAAACCTACCATCATGTATTATGTATGTGAGATCAACAAGACCTTTGTTACCCCCCGGACAGAGAATGATAAAATTATCACTCCCCAAATTCTATCACATTCTATTTAATACATGACCATTTTTGCATTATCACCCATGGAGTACTTTTTCATGCCATTCACACAATGGTACCTCATGAGGTTTCTCGCACCGGTGACTGAATCATTGCCTATCAGACTCGCTACGCATGTACTAATACCCATGTTCAACTTATGAAGGACAAGGATGATAAGAGGAACTATATGGTTTCTGACGGGACAAAAATTGCATGTGCAGCTGAGATTAAGAAATGGGGAAATGGCATATATATGCGTTTGGCTTTTGCAGTTCTGTGAGGATAAACATATCTCACCGGTGCATCGCCTCTGCCCTCTGACCAACCTACTGAAAACATTCCATCAAGATGTAAACTTATTTAGAACCATTATTATATATATTTATGTTATCAGCTACACTCTCTATATGTATCAACTTGCGTCTGTTATAGGTGTTATGTCACTGTCTCCTTTTATTTATTTTTATTGTGTAGTGACTTTTGAACTTCCTGGAACGGGATTATGTAATCACTCTCTACTTCCACATGTTCTCCAAAATATTTGTGCTATCATTTGGATTATTGGGGGTTCTGCCCACCTGTAGGCCTGTCTCGCGCGGCTCCTACCTAGTTTAAATAATTCATATAAGATCCCGGAAGATCAGGATGCCCATGTGATCCTGGGCCATCTCTGGTCTAGGCTAGCTATATATAAGCTCAACATGGAAGGAAGGAAAGGCAGAGCAAGTAGATCCACCTTATCGATCTGGATCGGAGGTAGTAGCTTGCTAGCAGCGATCGATCATATGGCCACCGTGCAGGTGAAGCTCGGCGTCCTCATCCTAGCCGTCGCCGTCGTGGCCGGCACCGGCGCAGCCAACAGCCAGCAGCAGGAGGAAGAGGCCACCATAATGATGGCAGGCGCCGCCAACGGCCTGTGCGACTACAAGTTCGATATCACTGCAATGTACCGCGAAGGACAAGGTAAGGAAGTGATATTCGGCGTGTACGACAAGGACGGCAGCGGCTGGACGCGAACGGTGGCTCTCTACGCTGCTGAGGCAGTAAGCGAATTGGTCCCGTTCACCGTCGCCCGAGAGCCGTGCTTAAACCCTTGCCGCCTCACCCTCCAAGTTGTTAGGGCAGGGAGCAAATTCCATTTTTATAACGTCAGAATCCGAGTCTTCGACTACTCAGGTCCGTGGACCGGTGCGCCCACGCTCCCAAGTTACGATATCACTTTTGACGTCCATTGGTATGTTACTAGCAGTCTCTACCAAAAAAACATGTGTTGAAGCCAGTAGTACGATACGATGGTCGAGTATCATTTTATTTCCAGCATTTAACTGTTTTGTTGTTTTATTTCATTCCAGATCCAGTGCATGCGGTGTGTACTGAAAGATGAATAAAAAGACGCGGCAGCATATGCAGCTGTTTTTGTCTTGTGTGTTTCTTCTTGCTCGTAGCTTGTCTGCGTTGAGCGACTGATACGAAAACGGATCTCATCGCAGCTTCTCATCATACTTCTTCTTCTTCTTCTTCTTCTTCTTCTTCTTCTTCTTCTTCTTCTTCTTCTTCTTCTTCTTCTTCTTCTTCTTCTTCTTCTTCTTCTTCACCTGTTGTTGAGAAACACAGCCCCATAGACTATGACCACGATCATAACACGCACTGCATACATCCCACTAGCCAAAAAAAATTAAATGTTATAATCGAGATAGCAATAACGAAGAACGAAAAAGGAAATCGCAACGGAGACACAACATTTTAACATGGAAAACCCCTCCAACACAGAGGGGACAAACCACGGGCGCCAGCCGGCAAAACTTCACTATATCGGTGAGTGTTTACAAACGTCGTGGATATCTTATGTAGCGATAAACCCTAGCCGACGGCTTACAAGGAGTATATATAGATGGTGGCAACGATCCATACCGTGAGGGGGGGTGCACCCCCCAGGCGTCCTTGTTGGGCATATTCAGACTACGCTCGGCTTCACCTGTTGTTGAGAAACACGGCCACTAGTACAGACCGGTCCTTCACACACGGCTGAAATGGCCTGTCCCACACGGTAAAGCTTACTGTCACTATGCGAGGGTGGGCGATATGTCTCCAGAACGCACGGTTTATTTAACCGTGTGCGAAGGGCTCAAGTTCGCACACGCTTTTATTCCGGTAACCGTTTGCGATAAGGAGGGCTATCACAAACGATTGATATTTTATAACCTATCGTCTGTGAATTTTCTGATCACAAACGACGTGAATTGTTTCGTCGTCTGTGTTTATTTTTTTCACACACGTTTTTTTTTAACTAGCAGTATGCTGATTGCTTATATAGCATACGTTTTTACCTGCAGAACCATGATACAAGCAGATATATGCCCAGATGCACCAACAACACACAATAGTATGATAACAATTAATATTGATTGCATAGTTCATCCACCACATATACAAGCATTTGTACATGGTAACATTACTAGCTATACAACAGATATACAAAGTAGATAATTCGTAGTCTTCTTGGTTGCGTATTTTCCCCTTCACAGTTCTTGATTTACTCAAGAGAAAAGCAGTGGTGAACTTTCTCAAGTGAAGTGCAATTCCTGACCATCAAGGGGATGCTGCACAATAATATCATCAATGTAAAAATATTAAAACACGGAAAAGATAGGAACAAAATGAATGCAACTCAAACCCATAAATATGCATGCAACTGCAAGAAGCAGAGATCGCCAGCTACACTAGGAAGAAGATTAGCAAGACAATTCCGTCTCCCTTCGCTCCAATTTTGCCATCACAGATTTAGGAAAAATGTTGCCTAAAATCTGTCAAGATTCATGGAATCTGCGAAAAGTAATTTGGATCCAAGGGAGAGGAAAGTCTCAAAAGCCTTCGCTCTTGGTTACGTCTTTGTCTATATGTTATTATTAGATGTTGATAACATGACTAAAGATCAGTAACCAGACCTTCTTATGCAGTGTCACCAAAATAATATCCCTATTATACAAAATAGTACAATGTCAATTGTGAAGAAATAATCATGGATTTGGTCACAAGTACAAGTTAATGACCACAAAAGTACATTCTACCACATAAACAACTTTAAACACATGGTCTAACATACATATATATATTCGGCAATCATTTCGTACCAAGTAAACAACTTCGGTAATCGTTTTCTACAAATATGCACAGATCTGGTTCCTGTTTAGAAAGGAAATTCTAACTAAGGATAATCTCCTAAAGCGCCATTGGACTGGATGCAAGAGATGTGTTTTTTGTAGCTTTGATGAAACTATTGATCATCTTTTTATTTCTTGTCAGTTAGCTCGCCAAATTTGGAGGTTGCTTCATTTCACGTTCAACATTACCCCACCAACTAGTGTTACTAATCTATTTGGTAACTGGTTGTTCGGAGTGGATAAAGCCACAAAGGCACAAATTCGTATAGGCGTATGTGCCTTTTTGTGGGAAATTTGGAATTGTCGCAACGATGTTGTGTTTAACAATGCGAGAACTGAACAATTTTTGCAGGTTATTCATCGGGCTACGCACTGGATTCAGGCGTGGGCATACCTTCTCCCGGCACACCAGCGAGGAGGTTTGGCTTCTGGATGCACACGGTTGATGGCGGTCGTTCGGGCTATCTTCAACCGGGGTGGTTGGCGGCACATTAATCAACTACAAGATGTGTAGTTGTTCTTTATTTTGTTGGCTGATCCGTGTATCCACCATTTGTGATCCTTGAGCTGTAAACTTAAACTATATTCCGTACGCTGGAAACTTTGCAATAAACGGCTGTGTGCATCATTTTGATGCAGAGGCCGGGGCCTTTTAAGCCCCATTTCAAAAAAATGCACAGATCTGGTGACAAATACATGATATCTAACGCATATGCACATATCAACTTGTACCACATGTGCACAGATCTGGTCACAAATACAACATATCTAACACATGTATATAGATTCGATAATCATTTTCTACACAGCAGATCCGAACCATAGATAGGAGTTAAAAGGTTGGTACGTATGTATACCTTCTCGAGGGAGACCATACGGCTGGCGTTGGCCACGGTGGAGGGCGGTGATGAGCCGGGATGACCGGCGTTTGACCGACCGGAGATTCACGAGCCAACTGCTAGGGGCCACCGGGGAGGTCATCGACATTGCAGCGACGAAGGCCTCCCAGAAGCTCTTGCTTCCGCCTCGCCGACCAGGTGATTTTCCGGGTAGCATATCTTCTCTATGCTCCAGAAGAAGTGAGGCGGCTGTCGACTGGAGTGGTCACATTGCTGGTCCAAATATATACCATGTAGTTGGTAGGGTTACGTTGGCTGGGCCCTAATCGGCCTTCATTATTCCATACAGTCACATTTCAACTAAACATGTGCGATGAGACGCATCGCACACAGGTGACAAATGATGCATCGTGTGTGAAAAATTAAATCGCAAACGACAATTTTTTAACAAAGCGTGTTTGATGAGACAACCAAAATGTGATGAAAAAACAAACGTGGAGTGAGGTATAATGAAACATAGTTCATAATATTTGGTTATAGGTGAAGGGGAACGCGGCGGAAAACAATAAACTTTCACCTAGCGCAAACCCCGATTGCCCATGACCTATCTATTAGTAATACTGTAACGGTTAGGTAGTCGGATACGTACCCTCGTAGACCGAAAGCAGGAACGTTCCCGTGCGAACGTGGTTGATGTAGTCGTACCGTGGTCGTCCTCAAGGTCGCGACGATCTCTGAACGGCGACGACGAGTGCCACAAGTGGCAGCACCTCGGCGGGAGTCGCACACATACGGTGCTTGACGACGTCTCCCGGTCTCCGATCTAGCGGAGGTTGCGGAAGTAGACCGCTTGGACCGGAATCCCCGCAGCACGATGGCGTGCCGCGGTAAAGTCCATTCGTATACAGCTCGAAGTTGCACGCCGAAGAGGGACTAGGGAGAGGGAGGGAGGAGAGCTCTCAACTCATGAGGCTTGGTGTCAAAAGGATGAATGAGGAGGTGGGAGGCTCCTCCTTTTATAGGCTCAAGGGGGGAGGTCAAACATCCCCTGGGTAGCACCTCCCCAAGGGGGGGCTGCGCCCCACCTAGCCCTAGGGCAGCCCCCCCCCCCCCCCCCCCCCCCCCCCTTAGGGTTTGGGGCGCCCCACTATGGGCTGCCACCCCTTTCCCTTGGGGGGTTGGGCGCCTCCCTGTAATGGGCTGCCAAAAGTGTCCCATTAGGTGTTAGCCCTTTATTTAAATCATTTTAATATTTAATTCACTTAATTAAATACAAAACATATTTGTTTAAGTCCTTGAACACTTCAGAAACTCTGGAACTCTTCCGATGCATCAACTAAAACCAAATGGGTTAAACTTGGTACTTTATTTTTGGAAAACAAAAAGACCAGTGGATAAAAAAGAACAAAACTTGCTAGAAACAACAAGGAAAACTCCAAAGAAAAACCAAAAATAAAAACCAAATAGAATGCAAAGAAAGAACCAAATAAAGAAGCAAAAGAAAAGGAAATATTTTTGTTGTTTTCATTTTGTTAAAAGAAAGCAAAATAAAGAACCAAAAGCAAAAAAGAAGAAAGTAGAAACAACTAGGAGAAGTTCCAAATAGAAAACAAAAAATAAAGCAAAATAAAAACCAAAAAGAGACAAGAAAGCAAAATATTTTTGTTGTTTTTGTTTTGTAAGATAAACCGAAAAGAAAAAGCAAAAATAAAACCAAACAAGAACTAAATGAAAAAGCAAAGGGACAAAATAGGACCAAGAAGAAGCAAATGAAAGCAAAAGACAATCTAAGGATAACACATAATATGTGAACGAATAATAAAGATCCAAATGAAGCAAACTATAATAGTTGTTGATGAAAAAGGAGGGATGCCGTGGGCATCCCCAAGCTTGAATTCTCGACTCTTCTTGAATATGTAATTGGGATGCACCTGGGCATCCCCAAGCTTGAGTTCTTGTGTCTTTTTATTCATCTCATATCACCGTCTCCATTGGACGTTTAAAAACTACATTCACATAGAACTTGAATAGACTCATTAGATGGGTTAGTACTCATTAAATAAAATCCACTCATGTTCAAGATTTGGCAAGTTGAAAGAACTCAATTCAAAATTAACTACTGTATACTAACCAATTTATAGCTTCTATCGATCAAATAGAGATTATAAACATCGAGTATAAGCACAATACTAAATAAAGACAACAATCTGCCAAAACTGGACAGTCTGTGAATATCGAATTTTAAGAGGCAATTACGTAGCTCAAATCAAAACACTCAAAACTAATAAAAGATACTCCCTCCGTCCCAAAAAAGATGTCATAAGTTTGTCTAAATTTTGATGTACCTAGACATGATTTAGTGTATATATACATCTAAATTTGGACAAATCCGTGACATCCTTTTTGGGACAGAGGTAGTAGATAAAAGTATAAGGCTTGCTGTCAAAGATTTGCAGAAAAAGATCACGTTCTGATGATTTTAAAGATTTTCTACAACATGAACACATAATCTGTTTCTGGACAGCAAAACAACAAACTTGCATCATAAATAAAGTAGAGGTCATATATATATTTTATTTTTATGTTAAAGTGGTACATACACAATATATACATAATTTTAGCTGAGAAGCTTCCATGAAAAGATTTGCTTTGATTTCATAGGCATGAACACAAGTGCTCAAGGTCGACCCCCACTTAACCATTACTCATCTTTCATATCACTTCTCTTTTTTAAATAAGTTTTAGATAGCAAGTACAACTATTTTTTTGGTAATTTGTGCTCCCTATCCATAACTAAGATAGAAAACAACTTAAAACTAAAATTAAAAACTACTTAGTGATAAAGCAAACAAGTGCACGCAAAAATATTCACCCCACGCTATTGCTCCCCGGTAGCGGCGCCAGAAAAGGTCTTGATAACCCACAAGTGTAGGGGATCAATTGTAGCCTTTTCGATAAGTAAGAGTGTCAAACCCAACGAGAAGATAAAGGTAGGATAAATATTCTCTCATGTTCTATCGACCATTGACACAACTCTACGCACACCGAACATTAATTTGCTCTATCTAGGAAATAAAACTATAGGAACAAAACGGGTATGAAGGGATAGTTTTGTAAGGTGTTAAATAACAAGAAATTCTTAGTTAGTTGCTGCAGCAATAAAGTACACTAAAGGACCATCAAATAACAGAACCGTGAGTGTGGAAAAGTGGTGGAAGGCGTGGCGGAATTGTCCCTAATTAATTAGTGAAGTTACTCGGTTCATCGTCTTTGATGCAGTTTTCTATGTGGGAGAGGCAAAGCATACACGTTCTCAACTACTTGTGATTATATGTACTATATGATTGGATTATTAGCAAGCATCCGCAACTACTAACATTCATTAAGGTGAAAACCCAACCATAGCATTAAGATCATAAGGTCCTCTTCATCCCATACAATGTCAAACACCGAGACAGGGCTCAGGTTTCTGTCACTCCGGTAGCCTGATGTCTACTACACACTTCTATTCTTGTAGACTTGTTGGGCCTCCAAGCGCAGAGGTTTGTAGGACAGCGGCAAATTTCCCTTAAGTGAGTAACCCAAGGTTTATCGAATCCACCGGAGGTAGAGATCAAACATATCCCTCTCAAGCAACCCTGCAATTAAGATACAAGAAGTCTCTTGTGTCCCCAACACACCAAATACAATTGTCAGTTGTATAGGTGCACTAGTTCGGCGAAGAGATGGTAAAATGCAAGTGATATGGATGGTAAAAGGTGATTTTGTAATTCTGTAATAAAAATGGCAGCAAGCAAATAAGTGACAAAAGTGACTAAAAACGGTGTATCAATGCTTGGAAACAAGGCCTAGGCTTTATACATTCACTAGTGACTACTCTCAACATCATTAACATAATTAAACACATAATAGTTCCACAAAAACACATGCATGGTAGACGTTACTCGGAGATCATTCTTTCATGGATCAAATAGGATGAGAATTGCGTAGGGCTACGAAAAGCACACCTTAAAGTTCGTATTCCACATATATGGACACTTCATGCTGTCACTATCTGCATCCAAAGATAGTACTAACAAACACCACAACATATTTCTTGAATAGTCTCTTTCTTCAATAACACAAGCATCAAGAAACCTCATGATCTATTCAATCCAACAATAATAAAAAATGAACTCATGATGAAGATCCTTCCAATCTATTATCCATAGAGTCACACACGGCACCCACACTGTCACCGAGATACCGTGATCACAACGGTGACTCCAGGAAATTGTACTAAATAACATCACTTGAGAAAAATCATATCCATTACACATAGGGAAACATCATGTATTCAACTATACTAACAAAGCTCATGATCACAACGAAGATCACATCATGGGAGAGAGAGATAACCACATAGCTACTTGTATAAGCCTCAGCCCCGGTGAGGGACTACTCCCTCCTCATCGCGGGAAGCAGCGGTGTCGATGGAGATGGCTCCAGCGGTCGATCCCCGTCCCGGCAGGGTGCCGGAATAGGACCTTCTGAACCCCCGAAACTTGTCAGCGATGGCGGCGGAGCTCTGTTGCGTATTTCGGAAAATCCTTCGGGGGTTAGGGTTTTTGCGTTGGATGTGATTTTATAGTCACTGGAGGCGGCCAAGGGGTGCCCCATAGGGCAGGGGCGGGTCCCACCCGCGGGTGGGCCCTAGGCCGCGGCAGGGGGCCGCCCCTGGCCTGTGTGGGTCCCCTGGAGTCGCCCTTCTGGCTCCCTTCCTCATTTCTTTAATAAAAAATCTCCGTAAATTTTCGTCCAATTTCGAGAATATTTCCAAAAGTAACTTTCTGCAACAAAAATAGCACAAAAACAGGGAACTGGCACTGGGCATCTTGTCAATAGGTTAGTCCGATAAAATGCATAAAAATGATATAATTGATAGTAAAAACATGTGACAATATCACAAAACTAGCATGGATCACTCAAAAATTATAGATACGTTTGAGACGTATCAGTATCCCCAAGCTTAACTCCTACTCGTCCTCGAGTAGTTGAGTGATAACAAAATATTTTTTTATGAGACATGCAACCAACACAATCGTGATCAAGATAGTAGTGCAAAGCACATGATGTGAATGAGGTGATTCAAAACAATTGTCTATAGTTGACATTAAGCAAACAATGATTAACAAATGCTAGCTAACAAATGCTAGAAACTTTTCATGAATAAGTGCGTTGGAGACATGGAACCATACATAAGGTTTAGAAAGAAGAATTGCAAATTATGTCTCCAATGTAAAGTATCAATCATTCTTCAAAGCATCTAATTAGTTATTCATGGAATAGCCAAGCTCAAGTCAAGTGTCCTAATTCATCTACTTCACAAATCAACTGTTTCGAAGTCTACTCAACTAGTGCAAGTAAGAAGTGGCTTTGGCACCATGATGTTATGGCAAAGAGAACAATAATGGAGGTTTGGAAGGCCAAAAAGAAAGGCTCAAACAGTGGAGAGGCTAACCACAAGACAGAAGGAAGTCCCGTAGTTGACACTGTATGAGGAGTAGTGATTGCCATGCAACGGATGCACATAGAGCTATAAGTGTATGAAAGCTCTCCAATGGAACTAGTGGGGGTGCATCCAACTTGCTTGCTCATGAAGACCTAGAGCTCACTTGAGGAGGCACATCCTTGGAATATACAAGCCAAGTTCTATAACGTTAATTCCCCACATAGTTATACAAACGAAACATGAAAACTCTCTATAATGAAGTGTACGTGCTAACTAGCACAAGTGTGGAATAAAGGATAGTAGTGCTGCCCCCTCTCTCTTTTATATTTCTCTTTTTTTTTACAGTTGTGGCCTCCGTGGCTCTTTTAAATTTTTTCTAATTGGTCTCTTTTGGACTCTTTTATGTGGCCACTTTGGACTCTTTTCAATATGCTCACAGGTAGGGGCAACACTCTATTTTTACAAGATGATCATCACACTTTTGGTACTCATAACTCATAAGACTAATACATGATGTATAAAAGAAAGTATGCATGATTGAGCGTAGTGTGGAAAAAATGTAGAACATGTGGCAGGCCACGCAACACACTAACTCAATGATCAAGCAAACTATATGGTAATGAAGAATGACATCAAGTCATGTAATGTAATGATGGATGTTGCATGGCAATGTATCTCGGAACGGCTATGGAAATGCCGTGATAGATAGGTATGGTGGCTGTTTTGAGGAATATAGTTGGCTTATGTGTAGGAGAACAGGATGAAGTTCTCCCACAGAGTTGGATGTACTCGCGACGTATGCACCAATCTCAATGTGAGAGAGGGCATTGCGCTAGCACCGAAGAGGCTAGCAAAATATGGAAGTGAAAGTGCCAAAAACCAAAACTCAACAATGCATTTCGTATATTGCAAACAACTAGTAGTTTCAATGTTCCACAAATGGTTAGAGACACCCCGAGAGGGATCGTGGCGGCGACACAAGTGCCCCGTTGGCTTCCCCGACCGTTGCAGTAACTACCCACTGGGAATTATTTTCAACTTAGCAGAATTTATGACACATTAGCATTGCTGACTTAGGTTGTTTAGTTCAGAGAAGTACGGCTCCACGCTTTACTAACACATCTCCACTAATCAGTTCTAACACCATTAACCAACAAATTTTAACCATTAGTTATTTTAATGCCTCAAAACAATTTGAAGAGTATCAAATTATCCACATAGTAATCTACAAGACTATGCATGTTTTTCTATTTCATACCACTACCACATGCATAGCATTTTACCGTTCTAAAAAATTAACCAAGCAACCATAGCAACTCTCTAACAAATATAAGTGAAGAACAAGAGAGTTTAACATCAACAACTAGTAGCTCTAAACAAGATAAAAGCTAAAAGCGAGAGCTTACTAGCAAACAAACAGTAGCTAAGAATACTCAACAAGATATAAGCGAAGTAAAGGAGTATTCAAATGAAAAAGCGGAGCGTGTCTCTCTCCCACACAAATAAAGCTAGGATCCAATAAAGATATGACTAGCAAACAAATAAACAAAATTGAAAGTAAAAATACGCTCCAAGCATAGCACATAATATGTAAAGTGATAAAAACAAAGTTCAACGAAGACGACCTTATGATAGTCGATGAAGATGAGGGGATGCCTTGGGCATCCCCAAGCTTTGAATCTTGATAGTTCTTGATATTCAAAGGGGGTGCCATGGGGGCATCCCCAAGCTTGAGCTCTGATCCATCCTCGATTTCTTCATATTCCTCTCCTTTGGAACTTAAAAACTCCCTTCACACAAAACTTCTCATAATTTGATTAGAGGGTTAGTGCTCATAAATTAAAATGCACATGTGTTCAACTCATGACAAATTGCAAACCAACTTCATTAAACATTAGCTACTGTTTACTAAGCCTCAATGTGGCACTCTACCCCTAGAGTATCACATATGACGATGGTAAAGAGACAAATGCAAAACAAAAGCAGAATTTGTCAAAATCTGAACAGTCTGTAAAGATCGAATTGTTCGAGGCACTTCTGCAGCTCAAATCAAAAAACTTAAAACTAACGAAAGATAGATAAAAGCATCAGGCTTTCTGTCAAAAATTATCAGAAAAAGATAAAATTCTGGCGATTTTAGGATTTTCGTACAGTGAAGGACAGAAATCTGTTTCTGGACAGCAAAACAACACCTCGCACTTTCAATGCATTAGAGGCTAAATTTGGCACAAAAAACCAAAAGAAAAATATACAATGAAGTTGCTACAGAGGCAACAACTCCATGACTCAAGAAAAACAAAAATCAAACTGAAAGTAAAAGATGAGTTGTCTCCCAACAAGCGCTTTTCTTTTAAGCCTTTTAGCTAGACATGATAATTTTAATGATGCTCGCATAAGAATAAGAGTTGGAACGCAAAAGAGAGCATCATGAAGCAAATATCAAACACATTTAAGTCTAACTCTCTTCCTATGCATAGGCACCTTGTAAGAAAATAAATCATTGGAGCATAAACATTAAGCATAGGAAGGCAAAGCAAGTGCAACATTAAAACCTTCAACATAAAGAGGGGAAACTTCATAAGATGAAAATTTATATAACCACGCTTCCCTCTCTCATAATAACTTTCAGTAGAATCATAAGAAAACTCAATAACATAGCCATCACATAAAGCATTTTTTTATGATTCACATGCATAAAAGTATTATTATTACTCTCCACATAAGTAAAATCTTTCTCATTAGTATTAGTGGGAGTAACACAATCATAATCATCATTGTAATCATCATAAATAGGAGGAATATCATAATCATAATAAACTTTTTCCTCAATAGTAGGTGGACTGAAAATATCACATTCATCATTATAATCATCATATATAGGAGGCATAGTATCATCAAAGCAAATTTCCTCCTTCCAGCTTGGGGGACTAAAAAGATCATATTCATCAAAACCGGCATCCCCAAGCTTGCAATTTTTCATAGCATTAGCAACAATGGCATTCAAAGAAATCATACTAATAACATTGCTACTAGCATGATTGTTATGCAAATAAAGTTCCATAGGTTTTTTAATTTTCTCTTTAAAAGCATCATGACCAATTTCAAGATAAAGTTTATAAAGCTCTCTCATTTTTTTGTTGTTTTCCATTAAACCTAACTAGTGAAATAAAAACAAGAAACAAAAAGATTTAATTGCAAGATCTAAAGAAGATACCTTCAAGCGCTCACCTCCCCGGCAACGGTGCCAGAAATTAGCTTGTTGCCGAAGTGTGAGTGTCGTTTACCTTACCTCCCCAGCAACGGCGCCAGAAATTAGCTTGATGTCTACTACACACTTCTATTCTTGTAGATTTGTTGGGCCTCCAAGCGCAGAGGTTTGTAGGCAAATTTCCCTTAAGTGAGTAACCCAAGGTTTATCGAATCCACGGGAGGTAGAGGTCAAAGATATCCCTCTCAAGCAACCCTGCAATTAAGATACAAGAAGTCTCTTATGTCCCCAACACACCTAATACAATTGTCAGTTGTATAGGTGCACTAGTTCGGCGAAGAGAGATGGTAAAATGCAAGTGATATGGATGGTAAAAGGTGATTTTGTAATTCTGTAATGAAAATGGCAGCAAGCAAACAAGTGACAAAAGTGACTAAAAACGGTGTATCAATGCTTGGAAACAAGGCCTAGGCTTCATACTATCACTAGTGACTACTCTCAACATCATTAACATAATTAAACACATAATAGTTCCACAAAACACATGCATGGTAGACGTTAATCGGAGATCATTCTTTCGTGGATCAAATAGGATGAGAATTGCGTAGGGCTACGAAAAGCACACCTTAAAGTTCGTATTCCACATCTATGGACACTTCATGCTGTCACTATCCGCATCCAAAGATAGTACTAACAAACACCACAACATATTTCTTAAATAGTCTCTTTCTTCAATAACACAAGCATCAAGAAACCTCATGATCTATTCAATCCAACAATAATAAAGAACAAACTCATGATGAAGATCCTTCCAATCTATTATCCATACAGTCACACACGGCACCCACACTATCATCGAGATACCGTGATCACAACGGTGACTCCGGAAATTGTACTAAATAACATCACTTGAGCAAAATCATATCCATTACACATAGGGAAACATCATGTATTCAACTATACTAACAAAGCTCATGATCACAACGAAGATCACATCATGGGAGAGAGAGATAACCACATAGCTACTTGTATAAGCCTCAGCCCCAGTGAGGGACTACTCCCTCCTCATCGCGGAAGCAGCGGTGTCGATGGAGATGGCTCCGGTGGTCGATCCCCGTCCCGACAGGGTGCCGGAACAGGACCTTCTGAACCCCCGAAACTTGTCGGTGATGGTGGCGGAGCTCTGTTGCGTATTTGGGAAAATCCTTCGGGGGTTAGGGTTTTTGCGTCGGATGTGATTTTATAGGCATCGGAGGCGGCCAAGGGGTGCCCCACAGGGCAGGGGCGGGTCCCACCCGCGGGTGGGCCCTAGGCCGCGGCAGGGGGCCGCCCCTGGCATGTGTGGGTCCCCTGGAGTCTCCCTTCTGGCTCCCTTCCTCATTTCTTCAATAAAAAATCTCCATAAATTTTCGTCCAATTCCGAGAATATTTCCAGAAGTAACTTTCTGCAACAAAAACAGCACAAAAACAGGGAACTGGCACTGGGCATCTTGTCAATAGGTTAGTCCGATAAAATGCATAAAAATGATATAATTGATAGTAAAAACATGTGACAATATCACAAAACTAGCATGGATCACTCAAAAATTATAGATACGTTTGAGACGTATCATATCCCTACCCCTCGGCCTCCTTCACATACTACAAACCCTATGATGTGATCCATGCGCGCACAAGTATATAGTGGGCACCATAGGACTGTACCATATATCGACATACAACTCGAATCAACCAAAGATATTCAATAATTCAACCATAGGGAAAAAAGGAACTACACAAATATGACATAGATCGTAGGATAATACTTTATAGCATGAAACACCATGTTTACATAGAGGGATATAGAGGTTTGTGGGAGAGCGGACCGTTGTAGATACATGGAGATGGCCATCCAGATGGCGGTGAAGACGGTAGCCGGCGGCGTGGCGCAGGGGGCTGCTTCTGCGCTGGCCGGCCACAAGGGGGAGCACTGATGTCTACTACACGCTTCTATTCTTATAGACTTATTGGGACTCCAAGCGCAGAGGTTTGTAGGACAACAGCAAATTTCCCTTAAGTGAGTAACCCAAGGTTTATCGATCTCAGGGAGGTGTAAGGTGAATGTATCCTCTCTCAAGCAACCCTGCAATTAAGATACATGAAGTCTCTTGTGCCCCCAACACACCTAATGCAATTGTCAGTTGTATAGGTGCACTAGATCGGCGAAGAGATGGTAAAATGCAAGTGATATGGATAGGTAAAAGATGATTTTGTAATTCTGTAATAAAAATGGCAGCAAGCAAAAAGTGACAAAAGTGACTAAAAATGGTGTATCAATGCTTGGAAACAAGGCCTAGGCTTCATACTTTCACTAGTGACTACTCTCAACATCATTAACATAATTAAACACATGATAGTTTCCACAAAAACACATGCATGGTAGACGTTACTCGGAGATCATTCTTTCGTGGATCAAATAGGATGAGAATTGCGTAGGGCTACGAAAAGCACACCTTAAAATTCGTATTCCACGTCTATGGACACTTCATGCTGTCACTATTCGCATCCAAACATAGTACTAACAAACACCACAACTTATTTCTTGAATAGTCTCTTTCTTCAATAACACAAGCATCAAGAAACCTCATGATCTATTCAATCCAACAATAATAAAGAACAAACTCATGATGAAGATCCCTCTAAGCTTTTATCATTAGAGTCACACACGGAACCCACACTGTCACCGAGATACCGTGATCACAACGGTGACTCCTGAACTTATAATAGATGACACCACTTGAGAAAAATCATATCCATTACACATAGGGAAATATCATGTATTCAACTATACTAAAAAATCTCATGATCACAACGAAGATCACATCATGGGAGAGAGAGATAACCACATAGCTACTTGTATAAGCCTCAGCCCCGGTGAGGGACTACTCCCTCCTCATCACGGGAAGCAGCGGTGTTGATGGAGATGGCTCCGGCGGTCGATCCCCGTCCCGGCAGGGTGCCGGAACAGGACCTTCTGAACCCCCAAAACTTGTCGGCGATGGCGGCGGAGCTCTGTATCATATTTGGGAAAATCCTTTGGGGGTTAGGGTTTTTTTGTCGGGGGTGATTTATAGGCCAAAGAGCGTCGCGAGGGGGTCTCCGAGGGGCACAGGCGGGCGGCGGCCGCGACTCCCCTCTCACCCGCGGGTGGGACCCGCCCCTGGGCTGTGGGTCCCTCCCAGGGTCGCCCTTCTGGCTCCGGTCATTATTTCTTCAATAAGAAATCGTCGTAAATTTTCGTCCAATTCTGAAAATATTTCCAGAAGTAACTTTCTGCAACAAAATCGGCACAAAAATAGGGAACTGGCACTGGGCATCTTGTCAATAGGTTAGTCCGACAAAATGCATAAAAATGATGTAATATGATAGTAAAAATATGTGACAACATCACAAAACTAGCATGGATCAATCAAAAATTAAAGATACGTTTGACATGTATCAAGCACCGCCCCTAACCCCCTTCCTCCATGACTTCTTGGGCTGTAGAGGAGCCCTCCCCCTTGTAGATGAGAGCCAAGGGGGAGGCAAATTCGTGGCTGCCCCCAAAATTAGGGTTTCCTCTCTTTATATAGGTGGTGGCACTCCTCCTCGGCCATCCGATGGATGGCCCCTTGATCCAAGGGCTCCTGGGCACCTCTAGAAGCTTCTTAGGGACCCCTCTCTGCTCTCATGAGGCTTCAAAGTCGTGGCTTGGCCGAATCTTTCAAGTTTGGTAAGAGTTGGAGTCAATCACGTAACAAACTTTCGGATTCCCGTAATTAGATATTTGGCCTTCAGTAAAACGGGCCCTCCGGGCGCACCTGACCTCTGATTGGGCTGTTGTGGGGCTTAAAATAAACGTATGTAAATTTCCCACAACTTTGTAGAAGCCTTATTTTTTATTTGACGTCGTCTTCAGTGGTCAAACTGACAATCTCTGAAATCTTTAGGAAGGGATAGGTTTCAGAAAAGTCAGAGTCCACCTCCAACAAGGCTCCTTTTGCGTTTTTGTCAATTTCCAAGTGATTCCTACACATCAAAGTGTAAAACGAGAACATTGTGCAGTTTTGCAACTATTAATATGTTAGTCCAAATAAATCATAAACTTAATATAAAAATAAGTGCCAGAGGCATAAAAGTAGCATGAAAAAATCAAAAATTATAGATACGTTTGACACGTATCACAAGCCCAACAATTAATCGTCCCGTAACCCTAGCTCCGCAGCTCTCACCCCGTCCCGTAGCTCGCAGAGTCGCACACTCGCCCCCCGTCCCGCACCCGCCCCCCGGCGCCACAACCCGCACCGCACCTGCACGCCCCCGCCCGCACCTGCGCGTCCCGCCCCCAGCGATCCCGCCGCTATCCTCCCCATGCCGCGCGACGACCGCTACACGCCGCCGCGAGTCAACACGCCGACCCATCGTCCCTGACCTTGCTTCCGCTCCTGTCCTCCTACACCTCCCCTAGCGCCCCCGCCGGAATCCATGGCGCCTCCGTCGTCGCCGCGACCCAGCACTCAGCCGTCGCCGCGACCCAGCACGCATCCGCGAGTCAACACGCCCGCCCCCGTCGGATTCCTTTCGATTTGCTAAATTCAGGATTTTCAGAAATTCCCGATCCCGAAATTTCGGGAACCCGAACTTTTGGGAAACTGATTTTTCGATTGATTTTCGGGATTCATTTTCTAGAACCCGAACTTTTTTCCCGAATTTCCCTCCCCGAAAATTCAGGAAATCCCGAACGCCCTGCCTGACTAAAAGCTATGTTGTGTTGTTGATCTTGTGGTATAAATCGTAGAAATCAAGCCAGATATAAGAAAAAGTAGGAGAAACAAACACCATAATAAGCAAAAAATTGTATAAAAAGTAAACCAGAAGTTCCAGGACAAACAGATTTATCATGGTCGATAACGGCAAATACAATTAAAAAGACAAAAGACCCACGCTCCGCTTGGAATCTAGTCCCTGAGGAGTTGCAACAGGAAATCAGTACTATCGTCATCGGGCAATTTAAACATAACCAAACCATGAACGAGGACTCCCTCTCTTTTTTCTTATATTAAGGCGAACGACGACTCACTCTTGTTTCTTGTAGTTAGTGAATCACTCGTAATTTTTTTTAGGGAAATCACTCGTAAATAAAATCTCTGAAACGAGCTCACAAAAACCAAACCCAATAATAAGGAAAATCCCACCCTGTCCAAAAAGCAACCAGAAAAGCCCATGCTGTCCTTGCGTGCTTTCAACCAGTGAAAGGTCACGGATGTCACCTAGAGGGGGGTGAATAGGCGATTTAAATTATTACGGTTAAGGCTTGAATAATTGCGGAATAAAACTAATGTTTAATTTATCAAGCCAAAACCTAAACTAGCTAGGTTCACCTATGTGCACCAACAACTTATGCTAAGCAATATAATCAACTAGGTGATAGCAAGATATATGACTTTAAGCTCGATGTCTATCACAAAGTAAATAGCATAAGGAAGAAGCTCGGGTATAGAAATATCGAGGCACTTGGAGACGATGATTTATCCCGAAGTTCACTTCCCAATGGAAGCTAGTCTCCGTTGGAGCGGCGCGGTGTTCACCAATGTGAAACACCGAGTAGCCTTGATATGGCACACCGTATCTCCGTTGTGTCTTACCACCAATGTGGCGAGGCACTTGTCACTATGTTGCCGTTGAGGTTGACAACTAGAACCTTTACAAGGATGAAGCTCACTCCACAAGTTGGAGGGTCTTCACCAAATGCACTGAGCCGCCAAGACTCGATGCCCAAGGCCGGGGCACACACCACGACTCAATTGGTGGCTCCCGTCAATGTCTTCGTAGCTACCAAAGCTCCGAGACCAACAAGGTTGAGCCACACTCAACAACCCAATTGGAGGCTCCCAACGAATCCCGTGAGCCACCAAGACTCCGAGAAACAACAACCGTCTAGGGTACCAACGTGCCCTAGAGGAACAAGCTCTAGGGCACCCAAGCACCCAAGAGTAACAAGCTTCTCAACTTCAACTTCCACGAATCACCGTGGAGAACTCAAACCAATGCAACCGATGCAATGGCAAGAACACACTAAGTGGTCAAGTTCTTCCAACCCGAATCCAACCAAAGAAACTAATGCTTAGAAGGGATTTGAGAGGAAGAACAAGGAGAAACACCAAGAAACTCCAAAGATCTAGATCCAAAGTGTTCTCCTCACTTAGAGGAGAAATCAAACGGTGGAAACGTGGATCTAAAACTCCTCTCTCTTTTCCCTCAAAAACTAGCAAGAACTATTGGAGGGATTGAGAGATAACCAAGCTCAAGAGGGTCAACAATGGAGGGGAGAAATAGCTCAAGAAGTTGGCTAAAGGTTAGGATTTATTTGGGGAAGAAGCCCCTTAAATAGGAGGCCAAAATATGGCCGTTGGAGCCATTTTCGCGCAGCCAAAACAGGGCAGCCGGCCTGTGGGCCGGCCACCCCCCAGAGCAGCCCGGCCTGGGAGCCGGCCTAGGCTGGCCTGGGGGCTGGCCACCCACCTGAGCCGGCCGGCCTTGGAGCCGGCCTAGGCTGGCCTGGAGGCCGGGCACCCAACGGCGATACGAAAACTTCAATATCTTTTTCATCCGGACTCCGATTTCGATGATCTTAGGCTCATTGGAATCGCAACGAAGAGCCCTTCAAGATTATGCAGAGAAACATCATAGTCCATCATGTGAGGATAAAACCAAATGAAGAAAGGTAAACCTTCTCATTTGCAAACCGGAAATGCAATATCTTCCACATAGGAACTCCGTTTTCGATAATCTTGGACTCGTTGGAATCGTCACAACGAGCACTACAAGATTATGCAGAGAAACATCATTGTTCAACAAGATATGGTAAAACCAAATGATGAAAGGTAAAACCTTTCTATTGAAAACCGGAAAACCATATCTTATGCAAATGAAGTCCGAATGACATGAAACCACTTTTGTTGGAAAGAGGACGACAAATGCTATCCAATAACAAGTGAAAATATTGAAACCGAGCAAGGGAGATTTTGCTAATAAATGGAAGAGTGAAACCTTCCGCATAGATGGACCGGCAAAATCTCCAACACCGAAAACTCAATAGGAGACACATATGAGAACCGTTTTCGGTGATCTTGGCCTTGTCATGAAAAGCACGACAAGCACCAATACCACACTACGATAAGAGCCAAATAGGAACCAATAAAGATGATGCGCAAGGATGCTGTCGGCACAGTGGAAACCAGGGTACCACGGGCCGGCCTGCCAGGGCCCACAAGATCCTTTGGATGATTTTCACTAAGGACCAGGCTCTCCAAACCTGGCGAGCTTCGCGAGGATTGTCCCCTCGCGAAGGGTTTTTCTCCTCGCCAAGGCATTCTCTCCCTTGGCGAGGGATCGCTCCTCGACAAGGCGTCTCCGACGCCGCCCGCAATTCTGCTAAGGACCAAGCTGAAGGGCTCGGCGAGGCTTTTCGCCTCGCGAAGCTCCTTCCTCGGGAAGCAATCTCTGCCCCCGCGGCAGAACGCACATGGGCTCTGCGCCATGTGCAGAGTGACGCGCGTGCCTACGCGCGATGACGACAACGCCGCAGTTGCTGTTTCCATGTATAAAGCAGTCAACAAAGCGGAGCCAAGCAAAGCGGACAACGAGTATTGCCTCTTTGGTGATAAGGGAACCGTCTGCAGCTACGCTCCAAGAACGACGTCACCATGGGTCGCCTCCCACCTCGGCAAGCGCCAGCCCACCGTCCAGCTGGTCGGTGCCCCTTTTCAGCTTTGGTGACGCCGTTCCCCTGCCGTGGACCGCGTCCACGAGCTTTACCTTTATGGTGGACTTCACCTTTATCGTGCACCGCGCCTCCTCCTTCGTCGCCATGTGGTAACCCTTCCCGCCCAAATGTTTGGGCAGAAGAGGTCCAGGACGCCTATAAAAGGAGGAGGGGTGCGCCCAAGCAAAGGGTTCGGTTTTTGGAGTCTAGGAGCCTACCCAAAAACCCTAGATCTGAAGACTAGCAAGTAGCCATTGTTAGCCACCTCGAGCTCGACAAGCTCTCCTTGTACTGTGAACTCTCCAAGCAGTGCAATACACCAAAGCAGGACGTAGGGGTTTTACCTCCACAAGAGGGCCCTGAACCTGGGTAAGACCGAGTGTTCTCTTTCTGCAGTGCTGTCCCGCAGCGAGTCCGATGAGCACCGTCGCCGGAGCACGTTGAGGGTTGTTTGATTCCGTGTTCAGCCCCTTACTCGATCCTTCTCGAGACACCCCCAGTTCCTGGGACAGTTCTCCGACATTTGGCGCGCCAGGTAGGGGGCTGAGGCGCGTCTTCATCCTCGACACAGCCATGGCCGATTCTCGTGCCGAACGTCTCGCTCACCGAACGGCTAGCGCCGCCACCGCTCCCGCAGGCCGCCCGCGCGGCCGCCCGCGTGGGAGCTCTGCTCCGGAGCGCCGCGTCGACCCCGAGCCCCGCGTCGAGCACCCGGACGACGACGACATCGACCACGCTGAGGACGACCTCGGCGAAGAGGAGGCCTCCTCCCTGCCCCCGTCGCGGGACCGTGCTGCCTCCTCGCTGGGCCGCCCTGCGCCCAGCCCGGCGACTGCGCTTCTCATGGCGCAGGAGCTGCTGCAGTACCGCCCCACGCCGGCGGCTCAGGAGGCCTGGCTCAACCGCGTTGCCGAGCTCATCGGCGCCGCTCGCGCCGCGGCACCCGCGCCGTCTCGTTCCTTGGTTCCTTCTGCACTCGTGGGGGACGTGGCGCACGGCGCACCTCCCGCGCCTCCTCGTCAGCCCGCGCCCGCTCCAGCTCCACCGGTTCCACCGCAACCTGCTCCAGCGGGGGCTCCTCCTCGCGACGGCCGCGCTGCATCGCACGCGTCATCGCCGCATGACTGCCAGATCGTGCAGCGAGCCCCTGAGGACGCACGCGTGAGCATCGAGCGCGGTCAGGAACGCCGCAACCGCGCCATCCAGGACGTCGCCACCGCCGGGCGCCACCTCCGTGCCACCCTCGCCAACGGCACGGTCACCTACGGCACGACGGCCGCGTTCACTCGCAGCCTTCGTCGCGTCGTCTGGCCGGTCAAGTTCAGGCCGGACCTCCCTCCGCGCTACGACGGCAAGAACAACCCCCTGGAGTTCCTGCAGCTCTACTCTCTGGCCATCCAGGCCGCCGGGGGTGACGACAAGGTCATGGCGAACTGGTTCCCCATGGCCCTAAAGGACTCCGCGTCCTCATGGCTCACCAACCTCCCTGCCGAGTCCATCAACACTTGGGAGGAGCTCTGCCGGTGCTTCATCGCCAGCTTCAAGGGCACGTACGAGCGCGGCCTCACCTACAACAACCTCCGCGCCGTGCACCAGAAGCCCGGAGAGACCCTCCGCAAGTACATCCAGCGCTTCAGCCAAGTGCGCAACAAGATCCCCAACGCCACCGACGCACAGGTCATTTCGGCCTTCCAGGCTGGGGTCACAGATGTGCGGATGCTCAAGAAGCTTGGCGTCCACGACAACATCACCACCGTCGTCAAGCTTTTCGACTTGGCGGACAAGTGCGCCAAGGCTGAAGAGGGCCGCTTGTTCGTCAAGAATGAGCCAGGGGACCCCACCGAGGGGTCCAAGAAGAAGAAATCCTCCGAGAAGCGCAAGACTACTGCGGTCCTCGCGGCAGAGCCCGACGCCAAGCAGCCTCGCCAAGCTGCCACTCCAGCCGCAGGACCTGAGAAGAAGGATGATCGTCCCTTCTGCATCTACCACAACAGGCACTCTCACGCCACCGAGGACTGCTTCGACATCAAGAGGCTTCGCGAGGCTCGCGAGGCAAACGGAGGCCCAGTGCCCCATTACATTCGATTCCGGCGACCACCCCAAGTCCACTTCTACCGTTGGCACCATCCCGTTGGTCTGCACCCCCACCATCAACAACATCGCCGTCTCTAAGACGCTCATTGATGGGGGTGCTGGCCTCAACGTCATCTCCGTCGAGATATTCGAGAAGCTGCAGGTGCCCTACGAGCGGCTCATGCCTACCAAGCCCTTCTCTGGAGTGACAGAGGGTCTCACCACCCCATTGGGGCAGGTGAGGCTCGCCGTCACTTTCGGCACCCAGGCCAACTACCGCACCGAGCTGATCGACTTCGACGTCGCGCACATCGGCCTGCCCTACAACGCCATACTCGGCTACCCCGCCCTCGCCAAATTCATGGCGGTGACCCACCACGCCTACAACCTCGTCAAGCTCCCTGGCTCGGGTGGCACCATTGTCATCCGCGGCGTGGTCTCGGACGCCCTGTACGCTGCGCAAGCGGCCTACAAGGCTGCCGCGGTGGCGTCACCCGCTGACGAGGACGAGGAACCCCTCCCGAGGCCCCCCGCGAAGAAGAAGCAGCTGTTCTCCCAGGAGAAGGCCGCGACAAAGCAAGTGTCTCTGGAGGCGAGCGGCTCGGGGGCTTGCGTCACCATCGGCGCCAACCTGCCTCCCAAATAGGAAAGCGCGCTCGTCGCCTTCCTCAGGGCAAACTCTGACATGTTCGCCTGGACACCGTCAGATATGTCCGGAGTACCTAGGGAGGTGATCGAGCACCACTTAGCCGTGTGTCCAAACGCACGCCCCGTCAAGCAAAAAGCGCGGCGCCAAGCGCCAGAGAAGCAAGACTTCATCGTCAAGGAAGTAGACAAGCTGAAGAAGGCCAGCATCATCAAGGAAGTGGTCTACCCCACTTGGCTCGCCAACTGGTGTGGTCGTCCCCAAGCACACCGGAGGGAGCCGCCTCTGCATCGACTTCACCGACCTCAACAAGGCCTGCCCCAAGGACCCCTATCCCCTCCCGAGGATCGACCAGATCGTAGACTCCACCGCCGGCTGCGCACTCCTCTGTTTTCTGGATGCCTTCTCTGGTTATCACCAGATCAAGATGGCGAAGGAGGACGAGGAGAAGACAGCATTTCTCACCCCTTGCGGTGTGTTTTGCTACGTCTGCATGCCCTTCGGTCTGAAGAACGCTGGCGCCACTTTCCAGCGCCTCATGAGGATTGCCTTGGGAGCTCAAATGGGGAGGAATGCAGAGGCCTACGTCGACGACATCGTCGTCAAGACCCGCGAGAAGGACACGCTTATCCAGGACCTCGAGGAGACCTTTGCCAACCTGCGCAAGGTCAACATCAAGCTGAACCCCGCCAAGTGCGTCTTCGGGGTCCCTTCAGGCAAGCTCCTCGGGTTCCTGGTATCCCACCGCGGCATTGAGGTCAACCCCGACAAGATCAAGGCCATAGAGCAGATGCAGCCCCCTCGTCGCCTCAAGGACATGCAACGCTTAGCGGGATGTATGGCCAGCCTTGGCCGTTTCATCTCCAAGTTCGGCGAGAGGGCGCTGCCATTTTTCAAGATCATGAAGAGGTCCGGTCCCTTCAAGTGGACCCCCGAAGCAGCAAAGGCCTTTGAGGACTTGAAGAAATATCTGGCGAGCCCACCCATCATGGTTGCCCCACGCCCTCGCGAGCCTCTGAAGCTGTACCTTGCAGCCACTCCTCAGACGGCAAGCGCGGTCTTGGTGGCCGAAAGAGAAGAGCCAGTCCTCGACAAGCAGAACTCCGCCTCGCCAAGCCCAGAACCCCCCGACAAGGAAGCAGCCTCGTCAAGCCTCCAGCCCCAAGAAAACCTCGCCAAGGACCCCACCGAGCCTGGGGAGGAGCCAGCCGCTGCCTCACCAACGACTACCCTCGTCGAGCACCCCGTGTACTTCGTCAGCACAGTGCTGCGGGACGCTCGCGAGCGCTACCCCATGCAGCAAAAGCTCCTTTTCTCGCTCCTCATCGCCTCCAGGAAGCTGCGCCACTACTTCCAGGGTCACCCCATCAAGGTGGTCACCTCATATCCCCTGGAGCAGGTCCTGCGCAACCCGAACGTGACAGATCGCGTCGCAGGCTGGGGCATTGAGCTACAACCTTTCGAGCTGGAGTTTGACACCACCAGGGTCATCAAGGGCAGAGTGCTGGCTGATTTCATGGCCGAATGGACGGACACGCGCAAAGAAGAAGAGCTTCCAGAGGAGGAGGCTACAGCCTCAGGAGGAACGACACCAAGCCACTGGACCATGCACTTCGACGGCGCCTTTGCGGCCAGGAGTGCAGGGGCTGGCGCCGTCCTCACCTCACCGACAGGCGACAAGCTCTACTACGCCGTCCAACTGTGCTTCAAGGACAACGACAAGGTCTCCAACAACATCGCCGAGTATGAAGGCCTCCTCGCCGGGCTCCGAGCCGCCATCGCCCTCGGCATCAAGTACATCCTCATCAAGGGCGACTCCCAGCTCCTCGTCAACTTCTCCAACAAAAGCTACACGCCTAAGGACACCTACATGGTGGCCTACCTTGAAGAGGTACGCAAGCTGGAGAAACACTTCAGGGGCATGGAGCTCAAGCACATCCCGCGGGCAGAAAACCAAGAGGCAGATGAAATTGCTCGGCGAGCAGCAAGAAGAGAAGCCCAGAAGCCTGGAGTATTCGAGGAGAGGCTCACCAAGGCCTCGGTCAAGCAACCTGTGGTCAACATCAGCATCGACGAGGAGCTCCCACCTACCCCACCAAGCGGAGCACCAAACTGTGGGTTGCCCTCGGGCGATCGCTTGCTGCTGACTCTGGTACGACAAGACACTGGTTGGATCGACGAGATCAAGAACTACCTGCAGAACCGAGCCCTCCCCGAGGACGACGCAGAGGCCGAGAGAATTGCTCGCCAGGCCAAGTCCTATTACCTCCACGACGGAGACCTGTACCGCAAGTGACCCAATGGGGTTGCGCTGCGGTGCATCCCCGCCGAGGAAGGCCGCCAGCTCATCAACGACATACACAGCGGCGAGTGCGGCCACCACTCTTCCTCGCGCACCATCGCAGGCAAGGTCTTCCGGAGTGGCTTCTACTGGCCCTCAGTGCTTCAAGATGCTGCCGAAATCGTCCAGTCCTGCGACACATGCCAATTCCACGCCAAGCAAATCCACCAGCCCGCGCAAGGACTCCAGACGATCCCGCTCTCCTGGCCGTTCGCGGTCTGGGGGCTGGACCTGCTGGGACCCTTCCCGCGAGCGCTCGGGGGCTACCGCTACCTCTACGTCGCCATCGACAAATTCACCAAGTGGCCTGAGGTGGAGCCCGTGCGCACCATTCCGGCGAAGTCGGCGGTAAAATTCATAAGGAGCCTGGTCTGCCGCTTCGGCGTGCCCAAACGCATCATCACCGACAACAGCTCACAATTCATCAGTGACGCCTTCAAGTCCTACTGCGGCAGCATCGGTGCCCAAATCTGCTACGCCTCGGTGGCGCATCCACGAAGCAACGGGCTGGCCGAACGAGCCAACGCCGAGGTGCTCAAGGGCCTCAAGACGAGAAGCTTCAACCGCCTCAAGGCCAGCGGCAAGCATTGGATCGATGAGCTCCCCTCGGTGCTCTGGTCCATCCGCACCACGCCAACAAAGCCAACTGGTGAGACGCCGTTCTCCCTCGTCTATGGCGCTGAAGCCGTCCTCCCCAGCGAAATCACTCATGGCTCTCCGCGAGTCTTGGCCTTCAAGGAGGCTGAGGTGGACGAACTCCGCAATGACGACCTGCTGCTGCTTGAAGGGCTACGCCGCAATGCGGCCCTGAGAGCGGCAAGGTACCAGCAAGACCTCCGTCGCTACCACAGCCGCCACATCCGGCCGCGCACTCTCGAAGCAGGAGACCTTGTCCTGAGGAGAATCCTCTCCAGGGCAGGCCTCCACAAGCTCTCGCCGATGTGGGAAGGCCCCTACAGAGTCGTGCACATCGCCAGGCCTGGCTCTGCGCGGCTCGAGACGGAGGACGGCGTTCCTGTCGCCAACCCCTGGAACATCCAGCACCTGCGCAAGTTCTACCCCTGATCGCCACCGGCGAGCAACTTTTTGCATCAAGGAAGAACCACGCGCCGTCATCCTCCACGAGGAAAAAACTTCGGGCTCCCCTCTCTACTATACGTTGCCGCGGGCCGTTCGAGAAGACTCCCAAGCCACCAAGCCTCGGCATGGTAACCTCTTCAGGCACCATGTCTTGGCGAGGTGGATCCCCATGCCGGTCATGGTGGAACGCAGGCTAAAAGCCACCCCCGCATAGGGGCCCCCTGAGCTCTCTCTACATGCGTCTGCCTCGGGCACGCCTCTCGAGAGTCTCAGCCACAGAATGTGGACCCCATGCCAAGAGCATGGCGGATTTTTTGTGCTTCTGGCCACGCCAGTGTAATGAACCTATATTTCAGGTCAATTTGAACTCTTGCGCATCGCGTCAACATATTTTGCGACTTCGGCAAAGCTGTTATTGCTATTTATTCTCGCTCGTATGATCCCTCCTGTGTATCTCACGAGCGGGGGCTAGCAGGGTGCCATGCCACTGGAGCATCCCGGCAGCGCCTCAAACCCAAGGGATCCGAGCTCTGAACTTGCGGGTCAGCTCTCATGCATGTCAACTCCTAAGGAGCTCTGAACTCATGGGTCAGCTCCCGCGCACGTCAACTCACCAAGGATCACCAAAAACCTTGGTGCTTGTTCTCCTCGCGAGACACACATGAAGGAACCTACGAGCACAAGTTATCTAACTATCTATTGCTTGTGGGTATGCCTATCTGTCCAAGTGCAGGAAACAGGCATCGGGCACCCTCTCCAAGGCAATAACGCCTCGCCAGGGAACCAACACCCTCTCCAAGGCGAAAACGCCTCGTCAAGCTAAGTACAAACACTTGGTTGAATTTCCTCTTGCTGGTTTTTGCCCCTCGAGTCTCTTTTCTCTCTCCCACGCCTCATGGGCTGCTTGCACGTCAAAGGGGAGCCCCAAGCATCGCGCTTCGAGGAGCTCTTACTTCTTGAGGCCTCACGCACCCCCCGGCCCTGTGGAGCCCTGACTCTCACATACCGAAGCGGCGGTGGTGTAGCGCTAAGAGAGGGTCCTAAGACGTAGAGCGAAAAAGACATGAAGGGAAAAGACAAAAGCCACCCGAGGGACATTCACAAGCACGTTCCAAAGCTTTAAGCAAGTCTTTACAAAAGTTATTACAACCAAAATACCACGATAATGTGCCCCATGCACGACCAGCTACAGGAAGTTCAGGCCGTCGCGCCTCCTGAGGTGCCCGCTCCGTCCGCGGCAGCTCCCGCCTCCAGGGCGCCTTCCTCGCCATCGCCTTCGTCCTCGTCGACCAAGACCTGGTCGTACTTCTTGGCGAGCACCTCAGCGGCCTCCCCCGCCTTGCTGCGGATCTCGACCGGCTCCATCACGGCCTCGAGGTTGAACGAGGGCCAGAGCTTCAGAAGGTTGCTGAAGACGCGGCTGGTGGCAAGGACGAGGAGATCGCGGCTCTCCGCCACAACGCGCTCGTCGAAGCGTTTCGCGACCTTTTCAATCTCCCCGAGGAACTGCCCGAAGAATTGCGTGTGTGCTGCCTCGTCGTCGATCCCTCCGGAGGGAAGGTGGGGGACCTCAATCCTCATGTCGTCCCCGATGGGTTTGCGCGGCGAACCAACTCGTGGAGCATGAGCTGGCGCTGGCGCGTCATGGCCCGGTTGTGCCGCGCGGAGTCTTGCGCTTGCTCTGCGCGGTCCGCGGCCGGCCCCACCTGCTGCTGGAGGTCGCTCAGGTCCGCCTTCAGGGCGGCGATCTCCTTCTCCGCGCGAGTCAGCGCCTCCTTGGCGCGCTGGAGGCGAGAGGTCAACTCCCTCTCCGACTTCTCGAGCCCTTCGATCTTGTGCAGGAACTCGGCGCGCTTGGTTGTGAAGCGCTCCTCCTGCATCTTGGCCTTGGCGTCGTAGTCGTTGGCGAGGCTCTCGCGGATGCGCTCAACCCTGGCGTCGGCCTCCTCCTGGGTCCGCTTCTGCTTTACCGCAAGGTCAGCGTTGGCCTTATCGTGGCGCTCCTTGCGGGTGGCCTCGCTCCTGGCCACCGAGTTCTCGCGCTCTTGCAGTTGCCCCTCGCGGATGGCCTGGGCCGCCTCGAGCAGTTGGATTTGCTCCTCGCGTTGATGCAGCTCGTTCTCCTGGAGGGAGAGCTCTTCCTCGCGCCGTTTCAGCTCGGTCTCACGAGGCGCTAGCTGCCCCTCGCGAGTATCCAGTTGCTCGCGCAACTCCTTCAAGCTGGTCCTCGTGGCCTCGGACTCGTTGGCGAACTTCTCCTCTGCGGCCGCCAGCTCCTGGTGCTTGGCGGTGGTCTCCGTATCCAGCGCCTCCCGGGCGGCGTCCAGCTGGCCCATGACCTCAGCCGCCTCCCGCTTGACGCTGTCGCGGGTCTCCTTCGCGAAGCGCATCGCTTCTTCGCGCGCCGCCCTTGCCGCCGCGTCCTGTCGGCGACACATTTCCACCCGCTCGTGGAGAAGGGCCCAGGCGTCAGCAAGCCTCGCCTGCTCCTTCTCCCTGGCGAGATCTTCCTTGGCGAGCTGCGCCGCCAGCTCGTCAAGCGCCTGCCGCGATTGGCGGAAGACAACGTCACGGCGAACCGCACGAGGGCGTGGCTCACCCAGCGCCAGGGCCCCTGCGTCGTTGTGGGGCGCAGAGGCCTCGACGCTCGTCGAAGCGCCCAGGGCACCTTGCCCCGAGCTTGTAGCGGCCCCCGTCGTGGCTTGGGGGCTCGTAGGGGCGCCCCCCTCGCCGCCCGCGTCGGGAGCCCTCAGGGGACTGGGCGTCCTCTCGCCCCCGTCCCCGCCTCTTGGGGGCTCCAGAGGCGCCGCCACCTCTTGCTCTTCAGGGGCGCTCCCCGCCCCTTCAACGGTGGCCGCGCCCGCCGCGGCCTCGGGCGCGTCCGCCCCTCTTGTTGGAGCCTCCTCCGTCTCTGGGGGCGGCTCCAGGACGATCTCCTCGTCAACCGCTTCCTCTTCCTCGCGGTGCTCGGCCGCAGGAGGAGTAGCAGCCCGAGTTGGCGGAGGTGTCGCCAGCTCAATCACCTCCTCCTCGCGGTGTTCAACCACGGGGGGAGAAGCTCCCCTAGATGGAGACGTCGTCGCCTCCTCGACCATCACCACCTCCGCGCGGTGCTCACCCGCGGGAGGAACTGTCTCCTGCTGCGACTCCACAGCCGCTTGCTGCGGCTCGTCAGTCGCCAGCCTCGGCTCGTCAGCCGCTTGCCGCGGCTCGACGGCCGCCTGCTGCGGCTCGTCGGCCACAGGCGCCTCCTCGGCAGCGCTGGCGATCTCCCCAAGCTTGCGGAGACGCCGCTTCCTCGGCGCCGCGGGTACACTGAAGAAACACAAGCAAAACATAGACCCCTCAGGAGGAGTTTCTCTGAAGCAAATGCTGAAAGAAAAGAAAGGACCAAACTTACTCGTCGGCCGCTCTCCACACCCTTTTCTTCCCCCTGGGCGGCTGGAGGGCGCTCGCTCCGGCCTCTTCGGGAGGCGCCGCTGCCTCCTCGGGAGGAGCATCCCTTGAGGCGGCCCCGGCGTCCTTGTCGTGGAGGGCCTTGGTGCGGGGCTCGTGACGCCCTCTCCTGCTGCTGCCCTCCTCCGTAGGGCGATGGGAACGGACCACACGGAAGGCGTCCTCGTCGCCGCTAGAGGAAATCTCCTGCAGGTCCGCGCCGGGCGGCGCGTTCCTTGAACCTGCATCCTCGCCAGAGGGGTTGGCACCTCGGGAAACTTCCTCCTCGCCCGAGGGGTTGGCGCCTCGGGAAGCCTCATCCTCGCCGGACTCTTCATCCTCGTCCGGCTCCGGTGCGTCGCCCGCCTGTTCCTGCTCCGCCGCCCACGGGTTGCGGCGGGACCCGACGAGCCTCGCGGGTCTGATGCCCCACTCGTCAAAGAGGGGTAGGAGCCTGCGGGCCTCGCGCACGCTCTCATCCACATAGACGAACAGCGGCAAGGCGTCGTCGTTGCTTGGGGGCGAAATAGACGTCGTGGCAAAGAGGGCCCTCATGATCTGCTTCAGCTCTTCCGGGGAGAGATCATCGGGGCTGAGGCGCATCCTGTCATCCGGGCCTGAATAGGTCCACATCGGCGCCGAATGCCATTGAAGAGGAGCAATGCGGCGTGCAACGAAGTCATTCGCCACCATCCGGCCGGTGAGTCCGGCCTCGCGGAGCACCTGAATACGCTCATATACCGCCATGAGCTTAGGGCCCTCGAAGTCACCGCTCGCCCAACGCGCCCACTTCCTCGGCGGCGCCACGGGTGCCTCCAGGTTGCGGTTCGACGACTTGGTGCGAACAAAGAGCCACTTCTCGCGGAACTTCTCCACCTTCTTCGTCACCTCGGTGATGGCATTCTCACCCTGCCACGCGATGGGAATGTATTCCTCACTTCTGGCGGCGGCGATGCGGAAGGAGACGCATCCAAGCCGCTCGTTCGACTTGGTGCTCCGGAGGGAGTAGAAGCTGCGGAAGAGGGCCACCGAGGGGTGGACACCGACGTATGCCTCGCAGAGGTAGGCAAAGATGGCGAGAATGAGCACGGAGTTGGGGTGGAGGTGAAGAAGTTGGATCCGGTACGCTTCAAGGATCGCCAGGAGGAAGCTGGAGAAGGGGGGAACGAGGCCGGCGTAGAGTGTGTGAAAGAAGACGGGGTAGTACCCCAGGCCGACATTGCTGCTGCCGGGCGCTATGCTGGTAGCGCCGAGCTCGTGGGTATTGGCGGCCACCAGGTGCCGCGCCCTGGAAATCGCTGCCGCGCCGACGAGGGACTCCGGCATCGTCCCCTGAGGCGCGGCGCCCCGCACCGCCGCCGCAGACGTGCCGGTCTGCATCGCGGCCTTGCCTTTCTGGCCGTCGGTTGCCCTTTTGGGAGCCATGGCCGCCGGAAGAAAAACTCGAAGACGAAGACCTCGGAAGCGGCGAGCTCTGGGAGGAAGAAGAGGTTTTTGGAGAAGAGGGCGGCGGAGTAATGGGAGAAGTGACGGGCGCTGCCTGCGCACCCAGGCTTTATTGACCAGCACCCGAGTCGTGGCGGGCCCCGCCACGTCGCCCGTTGGAGCCGAGGAGGTCGTGGCCGCGGGTGGCAACCGCTGCGTGCCATGTGTCGCGGCCCTGTCAGGCATCTTTGGCCCCTCGACGCTTCGCCTTCGTCCATGGGCCTCGGCGTGCCCGTCGCGGGCCGGGGCTACTGTCGGCACAGTGGAAACCAGGGTACCACGGGCCGGCCTGCCAGGGCCCACAAGATTCCTTTGGATGATTTTCACTAAGGACCAGGCTCTCCAAACCTGGCGAGCTTCGCGAGGATTGTCCCCTCGCGAAGGGTTTTTCTCCTCGCCAAGGCATTCTCTCCCTTGGCGAGGGATCGCTCCTCGACAAGGCGTCTCCGACGCCGCCCGCAATTCTGCTAAGGACCAAGCTGAAGGGCTCGGCGAGGCTTTTCGCCTCGCGAAGCTCCTTCCTCGGGAAGCAATCTCTGCCCCCGCGGCAGAGCGCACATGGGCTCTGCGCCATGTGCAGAGTGACGCGCGTGCCTACGCGCGATGACGACAACGCCGCAGTTGCTGTTTCCATGTATAAAGCAGTCAACAAAGCGGAGCCAAGCAAAGCGGACAACGAGTATTGCCTCTTTGGTGATAAGGGAACCGTCTGCAGCTACGCTCCAAGAACGACGTCACCATGGGTCGCCTCCCACCTCGGCAAGCGCCAGCCCACCGTCCAGCTGGTCGGTGCCCCTTTTCAGCTTTGGTGACGCCGTTCCCCTGCCGTGGACCGCGTCCACGAGCTTTACCTTTATGGTGGACTTCACCTTTATCGGTGCACGCGCCTCCTCCTTCGTCGCCATGTGGTAACCCTTCCCGCCCAAATGTTTGGGCAGAAGAGGTCCAGGACGCCTATAAAAGGAGGAGGGGTGCGCCCAAGCAAAGGGGTTCGGTTTTTGGAGTCTAGGAGCCTACCAAAAACCCTAGATCTGAAGACTAGCAAGTAGCCATTGTTAGCCACCTCGAGCTCGACAAGCTCTCCTTGTACTGTGGACTCTCCAAGCAGTGCAATACACCAAAGCAGGACGTAGGGGTTTTACCTCCACAAGAGGGCCCTGAACCTGGGTAAGACCGAGTGTTCCTCTTCTGCAGTGCTGTCCCGCAGCGAGTCCGACGAGCACCGTCGCCGGAGCACGTTGAGGGTTGTTTGATTCCGTGTTCAGCCCCTTACTCGATCCTTCTCGAGACACCCCCAGTTCCTGGGACAGTTCTCCGAC
>QRDG01000175.1:776204-880611 GCA_012064385.1 Puccinellia tenuiflora | reverse complement strand
TCAATAGGAATCAAATCAAACAACACATGAGAGATAAGACACCAATTGAAAAATAAGATACCAACTAGGAGAAAAGATACCAAGAAGAGGATAATACTTGACCGGAATCAAGTAAAGTGAAATAAAGTAATAAGGTATCAAAATTCTCACAATAAATATCAATTGAAACAAATATCTATGGAGGAGATATTAAATTCCAATTAATACCAATTGGAGGTACCTAGGCAAGGCCAATGAGCATATAAGATAAAAGAAAGTGATATGCTCAAAGGGTTTTCTCATTCTATAGGATAAACATAAAAACAAGAAATGAGAAAGCAAGACTCCCAAGAGAGAGCAAGGTTACACCAAATAAACCAAACACCCTCTACACTTTTCATGATGGCACAAAGCATCAAGAGAAAAAGATTTGTCTTCCATAAACACATACGATAGAAATCAAATGCCAATTGAAAGGATCAAATATTGATAGATAGGATAGTGTCCTAAATAAAAAGGAATGCTCCCCAAGATTCATGCATTATTTTGATATTTGCATTTGAATACAAAATGCACGCACAAGGGATCATTACTCTTCATATTTTATTTACAACACTAAACACTACCAATTGAAAAATTAGGATCTATGCAAGAGGCAAGGAAGACAATGGGAGTCAAAATAAATATTTTGGCAAGAGATGGAGCAACTAAAAGCCAATGCCAAAGTAAGGATAAACAAAATATTCTATCACAAACATAAATATGGATTGTCCAAGGACAGTGTCCATTTGGAATTATTTTCCCGGTGATAGAGGTATCCAAGAATATCCTCACAAGATAAAACATATGGCAAGAGATAAGAAATAAAACACCATATTTAAATAAGGTTTGTTGGTAGTTCCAACTATTCAAACCAACCGGCAAGGCCATGGTAGGAATAGTATGTAACAAATGGTTTCTCAAGTAATGTATGGAAATGCATATTAGAGAAAAACCACACCAAGCAAACTCACACAAACAAGAGCCAAAAGATAGCTAAAAAGCAAATTGGAACTTGTTTGAGCTAATATGCCACATAGGAATAGGATAATTTACAATATCAAATCTAAGTGGCAAACCTCAAATGTTCACATTTTGTAGGATTGTAATATGCACATAGCTTATTACTCCCCCATAATGTGATAATTCATTTCTTCTTAACAAGAGGCAAATAAAATCAAATAGAGATAATTAATAGACATTATAGAATTTGAATTTCTCATGAGCATGACACACCACATAGTTACTAGATAGTCTTGATATATCAATACTAGGTGGTGTTACTCATATACACACATTTTTAGGTTAGTGAAGTGCACAAAGCATATCACTCCCCCAAAATGGGATAGTCCATTAATCTCTCAAAAAGAGCCCATTGAAATCAACACAAGATCCAATAAGGACTCAACACAAAGTTTACACATATATGGAGCGCACATTAACATACACAAACTTGATTGCTCAAGGTAAGTAATAAGCACAACATATACAAGCACATGCTAGGAACAAAACTAACACATGCTAGGGAGCAAGCAACTTTCAATGTATACATAATTTAAATACAAGTTACCGCAAGAAGGAGCATTGGATATGAGATAGATATGTGATAATCCAATTGACTTGGCTAAATGGGATATAACCATGAAGATCCCTTAATTCTTCAAATGATAGCCAAGACTCCAATGTCCTCCATCACACCCTATTGATCAAGTTTGAGCTTGTTGGTCCCCAACCAAGTTGGGTCCTAAGATGTTAGTCACAATAGGCTTGGCAACCCAAATGGTTCTTTTCTTGACACCACTTTGAGTTCCCACATATTTGGCAAACACATTGCCAACTCTATCCTTCCTAAGAGAATAAACATTATCAATTATTATGGGGTTGGATAGAGTACCGTTTGTGCATGAAAAAGCCAAGTGGCCCTTCTCACGGCATAAGTAGCAATATCGACTCTTTTCTTTCTTCTTAATAGGCTCCTCAACTTGAGGAGCAATGACTTGAGTCTTCTTAGGAGGTGGCCTTTGTTCAACCCGAGGTTGAGCAAGAGATTGAACAATAGGCCGCTTCCCTAGTTGCTTCTCACTAAGAGGCTTCTTCTTCATTGGGCAATCTCTAACATGATGCCCTTCAATTTTGCACTTGAAGCAAACAATCTTGGCCGAGTGATTGACTTGTTCTTGGCCCTTCTTATTGCTACTCTTGGACTTGTTCTTGATATTGGAGTTGAATCCAAGTCCACTCTTGTCATTGGGGGATTTTTGCACACTCAACATGTTGTCAAATGTGGCCTTCCCTTTATGACGCTTCTCCACATCTTTCTTTAAAGAAGTGGCTTGTGCCTTGTGCTCTTTAGTCTTCCCTACAAGGTTAATAGCTACACAAGTACTAGTGGAAGTTGAAGCTTCATTGTTAGAGCAACTAGGCACAAAGTGTAATTCAACATATGATTTTCTACTAGTGTGAGATGAAGAATTACAAGGACTAGCACATGGCATTGTGGCATTTTTAGTAGAAGTTGTGCCATTGTCCACATGAAGCTCACTAGATATTACCTTGGTAGTGATAGCCTCATGAGCTAACTTTAGCTTATCATGGGATACTAGAAGATCTCATGAGAGCTCGAGAGCTTCTCATGGCTTTCTTCCAATATCTCATAATTGCTAGTTAGCAAATTAAGTTGAGCCCTTAGCTCAACATTCTCCTTTAAAATGGATGCTTCACAAGAAATAGAGTTAGTAGCACAAGCATCAACATTAATAGCAATGGGAGAACAAGTAGGAAGCTCTTTTAGTAATTGAGCTTGGAGTTTATCATGGGACTTAGTGAGATGTGCAAGAGAATCTTCCAAGGACTTGACACCCTTTTCAAATTTCACATTAGCCTCAAGGAGTCTAACAATTTCAACAACAAGCTCATCATTTTTTATTTTAAAATCATTTGCCACCTTGAGAGCTCTATCATGGGTTTCATTTGCTTTAGATAACTCTATAGTAAATGTCTCCTCAAGAGATTTCTTGGTGGTTTGTTCTTCTTCAAGAGCTTCCTCAAGATCCGCAATCATGTTCGCATAATCACGTTCGCGGCTAAGACTTTCATTTTCACGAGCTTCCAAATTTTCAATAGTAAGCCCTCTCTCAACAAGGGTGCTCATGATTTCATATAGGTTCTCACAAGCATTTTCATTCTTTGAAAGAGCATTAGGAACCATTAGACCTTTCTTATTAAAGTAAGCATCATCTTCTTCATTATCATCATTATTGTCATGATCATCACTACTTGACGATTTAGAAGATATGCAAGGACTATCAACACAAGCATGTGAAACATTTATAGTTCTAGATGTGTTTAAATCCAAAGATAAATCATTGCAATAAGATAGAGATGAAATATCATCTATAGGAAGCTCACTATCATCATTGCGAAATTTACCCCCTACTCACCATTGCATTGTTTTGTGGCTTGCCACATGTAGGTGAGGTACAAGAAGTTGAGAACTCATTACGTCCGGAGATGGAGGGAGAACAATAATTCTCACTATCAATGGACACACCATAATTATCTTGAAGCTTGGTCCATAGCTCGTGAGCACTCCGATAAGGAGAGATCGACAAGGCAACTGCATTTCTTAAAGACATGAAAACAACTTTAGAAGCTTGAGCATCTAGATAAGAATTTTCCTCATCCTCCAAAGATAATCTTTTCGGATCCTTTGGAGGAGGAAAACCCATATCTAAGATTTTCTCTATAGATGGATCAATGTCCCTAAAATAATTTAGCATGCGATTTCTCCAATCATTATAATTAGTGCCATCGAATATTAAAGAGGCATTGTGCACTAAACCACTAGACGACATCTTTACTCTCTAGGCCGTGAAGCCCTATAAAGAGAGAACCTGCTCTGATACCAATTGAAAGGACACGGATGTCGCCTAGAGGGGGGTGAATAGGCGATTTAAATTATTACGGTTAAGGCTTGAATAATTGCGGAATAAAACTAACGTTTAATTTATCAAGCCAAAACCTAAACTAGCTAGGTTCACCTATGTGCACCAACAACTTATGCTAAGCAATATAATCAACTAGGTGATAGCAAGATATATGACTTTAAGCTCGATGTCTATCACAAAGTAAATAGCATAAGTAAGAAGCTCGGGTATAGAAATACCGAGTCACTTGGAGACGATGATTTATCCCGAAGTTCACTTCCCAATGGAAGCTAGTCTCCGTTGGAGCGGCGCGGTGTTCACCAATGTGAAACACCGAGTAGCCTTGATATGGAACACCGTATCTCCGTTGTGTCTTACCACCAATGTGGCGAGGCACTTGTCACTATGTTGCCGTTGAGGTTGACAACTAGAACATTTACAATAATGAAGCTCACTCCACAAGTTGGAGGGTCTTTACCAAATGCACCGAGCCGCCAAGACTCGATGCCCAAGGCCGGGGCACACACCACAACTCAATTGGTGGCTCCCGTCAATGTCTTCGTAGCTACCAAAGCTCCGAGACCAACAAGGTTGAGCCACACTCCACAACCCAATTGGAGGCTCCCAACGAATCCCGTGAGCCACCAAGACTCCGAGAAATCAACAACCATCTAGGGTACCAACGTGCCCTAGAGGAACAAGCTCTAGGGCACCCAAGCACCCAAGAGTAACAAGCTTCTCAACTTCAACTTCCACGAATCACCGTGGAGAACTCAAACCAATGCAACCGATGCAATGGCAAGAACACACTAAGTGGTCAAGTTCTTCCAACCCGAATCCAACCAAAGCAACTAATGCTTGGGAGGGATTTGAGAGGAAGAACAAGGAGAAACACCAAGAAACTCCAAAGATCTATATCCAAAGTGTTCTCCTCACTTAGAGGAGAAATCAAACGGTGGAAACGTGGATCTAAAACTCCTCTCTCTTTCCCTCAAAAACTAGCAAGAACTATTGGAGGGATTGAGAGATAACCAAGCTCAAGAGGGTCAACAATGGAGGGGAGAAATGCTCAAGAAGTTGGCCAAAGGTTAGGGTTTATTTGGGGAAGAAGCCCCTTAAATAGGAGGCCAAAATATGGCCGTTGGAGCCATTTTCGCGCAGCCAAAACAGGGCAGCCGGCCTGTGGGCCGGCCACCCCCCAGAGCAGCCCGGCCTGGGAGCCGGCCTAGGCTGGCCTGGGGGCTGGCCACCCACCTGAGCCGGCCGGCCTTGGAGCCGGCCTAGGCTGGCCTGGAGGCCAGGCACCCAACGGCGATACGAAAACTTCAATATCTTTTTCATCCGGACTCCGATTTCGATGATCTTGGGCTCGTTGGAATCGCAACGAAGAGCCCTTCAAGATTATGCAGAGAAACATCATAGTCCATCATGTGAGGATAAAACCAAATGAAGAAAGGTAAACCTTCTCATTTGCAAACCGGAAATGCAATATCTTCCACATACGAACTCCGTTTTCGATAACCTTGGACTCGTTGGAATCGTCACAACGAGCACTACAAGATTATGCAGAGAAACATCATTGTTCAACAAGATATGGTAAAACCAAATGATGAAAGGTAAAACCTTTCTATTGAAAACCGGAAAACCATATCTTTTGCAAATGAAGTCCGAATGACATGAAACCACTTTTGTTGGAAAGAGGACGACAAATGCTATCCAATAACAAGTGAAAATATTGAAACCAAGCAAGGGAGATTTTGCTAATAAATGGAAGAGTGAAACCTTCCGCATAGATGGACCGGCAAAATCTCCAACACCGAAAACTCAATAGGAGACACATATGAGAACCGTTTTCGGTGATCTTGGCCTTGTCATGAAAAGCACGACAAGCACCAATACCACACTACGATAAGAGCCAAATAGAACCAATAAAGATGATGCGCAAGGATGCAAAGGTTTGAGCTCTCTACGACCGATACGCTAAAGCTCACTTGAGAGCCCCTCTTGATAGTATGGTTACCTATCCTAAAACCCTATCAAGATCATACCTTTTCCTTACGCATTCCACTTGAGCTAGATGATGACGATCTTGATCTACTCTCAAGTGGATCACCTTTCTTGATTGTGCTCCGCTCGGTGGAGACTCGCATATTGCTCCCCCATACACTAATATGGGAGAGACACTCTTTCGCATATCTTCACATGTCCTTATCTTGTATGTTGATCAACTTGCACTTAGCCTTGATCAACATATACTCTTCTTCTTTTAGCCTTGACTCCAACATATGGAGTTCAAGCATTCCTTATGGACCAACACTGCAAATATAACTCAAAGCACACATTAGTTCATAGAGATTGTCATTAATTACCAAAACAACACATGGGGGCAACCATGCTCTTTCAACCAGCCATAGATAAAAAGAACTGTCCCAACCCAAATGCCAACACAGGGCCTCCACGCCTAGCTCGCTGCCCACTATAGTTGGCCAAACTGGCGGGTCCGAGGCACGAGATTTTTGGCCCGGCCCGACACGAGCTAAACGAGTCGCGGCACGACACGGGCCTGTTAGTGCTCGTGTCCGATTTGAGGCCTGTGGGCCGGCACGGCACGACACGATTATTTATTTTTCTTTTTTAAATTTTTTATAGCTATTTTATTTTTTTATTTTGGGCCGTAATAGTGTCAGGTGGGTGGTTGACCGTATTAATGCCTAACGGGCTATGTCTAACCCAGCTCATCGGGCAACATCCGTATCGTCGGGCCGTGCCAAAGATCGATTTGTCACCCGTGGACCGGCTCGGCACGGCACGAGACGAATGCCAATCATACCGGTCACGGGCCGTGCCGGCCCGTTTGGCCAGCTATACTGCCCATCCAGAATCGGTAATGTCTCGGCAACATCCATGTCGTCGGGCCGTGTCGAAGATCAATTTGTCACTCGTGGGCCGACCCGGCATGGCACGAGACGAATGCCAATCGTGCCGGCCCGTTTGGCCAGCTATAGTGCCCATCCAGAATCGGTAATCGACCTGTCTCGGCAGGAGCCACGACAGTGTCACTAGTCACTAC
Source organism: Puccinellia tenuiflora (assembly GCA_012064385.1). Lineage (NCBI taxonomy): Eukaryota > Viridiplantae > Streptophyta > Magnoliopsida > Poales > Poaceae > Puccinellia > Puccinellia tenuiflora. The sequence continues at coordinate 873,597 of QRDG01000175.1, read as the reverse complement.
CACTACACAAGGGACAGCCGCACAGGCAGTGAGGCGACGAGCTCTTCTTCTGGAAACCTCGCCACCCCCAGTCTCGCTCGAGCCGAACACAAGCTCTCCGATGGCACCTCCCGCCTCCCTAGCCGGCGCCGCGCTCGCGCGCCTCCCTCTCCGCCCGGCGCCGACCTCCCTGCCACAGCAAGGTACACTTCCTTCCGCTCTTCAGTTCCGGATCCCTGAAAAATGCTAGGAGAGCTAAAACCCTAGTCCTGCTCAAGGTTTTGGCCGCGCCGGAGCTTTACGAGTCCTGCGGGCGACCAAGGACTCGGACGGGTTCAGGCCTCTGGTCTCTGAGAAGCCTGAGTGGCCGGCGCCCAGGAAGCGGGAGGGATTGGAGGGCTTCGGCCGGGAGGTGAGCAATGGGGAGGAAGACGGGCAGGTGCAGGGCGAACCAGCTCCGTGGAGCCTTCTGAACCAGATTGGTGTCGAGGTGAGCGCGTGCACCAGCTTGCCTGTTGTATTGCAGTTTTGAAGCGAATGCTTTGTGTGAAAGGTTTCAGTGTCGAGATGAGCAAAATTGCACAGTATGTTTGTTCAGCATTTAGATTGGGTCAGGTTGCTTTAATGTTCAGATGAGTTCCAAGCTATAGCTGATTTGCCCACACTTAGACGATAACAAGTCACCATGGCCATCTTTCGGTTATGGGGATGAATTTATTTTGATATCTGATTATTGGACCTGGAATTTAAGGTACCTGTAGTCAACTATGTTCTAGCAAATCGATGTATTTGCTGGAGCATAGTTACTTGGAATTGCCTTAGTTTCAGGCAGTTTTCAGCCCTTGATGCTCTTATGCTCCCATGCTTAAGAGGGAAGGGGAGTGATATTGAACCATTGGATGGAGATACAATGGAGTTGGTGACTAGAATTTAACAAAATTTCAGTCATATGTGCACTAGGATGTCCCTTACTTGTACGCGTTGTTACAACATGCAATCTTTTTCTTTTCCTAAAGTGGGTGCTTAGAGAGTGATTTGTTTTCTTTACACCTAGCTCATATAGAGATATCAAAATCCAGAAAATTCCTCCTCCCGCACCATATATGTGGGATCATTACAATTTTGTAGCAAAGTCTATATACACATAGAGATACACCAATAGCTGCCCCCCAAATTCATAAATTCAAAACATCCCATGTTTGTTGCTCTCTCACATGTAAGAAATATTACGGTTTCCGCCTAACCACTATTCCTCTACCTTATCGGCCGTACCGCTCACAATGCATATTGAGGTTAGAGGCGAGACCTACATATACTGCTAATTCCAGAGTCCGTGTCTATAAGTGTCCAAGTCTGTTTAATGTTGTGTTGCAAACATAGTCCAGATAGTTGAAGGACATAATTCATACATCACAAACAACACCTGATTTTGCCCAAGGTGAAGCTCAGCCTAGAGCTGAGACAAACGAAGCCCAGGTCAAGGCATGTAGTGCGTCAGCGCTGGTTTGACATGTTGAGATAATATAATTTGTTGATCCGTAGCAATGCACGTGCGTTTAGCTCATTAATAAGTAGTAATTGGATGTTGTGCTGTTTATAGTGGTCGGGTTGAGAAGGAAAATAACTGCTGCCAACACATTCATTACCGAAGTCTGTCCGCTTGAAGTAGTTTGTGCCAATGTTACAACTGAGTTCCCTGTGCATTCTTTTTTTTTCATAGAACACATGTAACTAAAGAAAATCTTTTTGTTGAAGTGCATATATCCCTAATGAGAGATTGCAAACGTGTAAATAATTTGAAGATTCTTTTGCGAAAGAACAATGAGCTAACTAACACCAACTTATATGTTTGATTCAGAATCTCTGCTAATCTGATTCCTGTATTTTGGCTTTATAGTTACACTCAGCTGCTTTCTGGATCTTACAAAAGGAAAATGTACTGGTCTTTTCAGTTCATACGGACTGCAAGTCTTACAAATGAGATACAGTGATTGTTCAAATTTTGTGTAGCATGAAGGTTTTAGATTCACTAGGGCTGATATTATTTTTGGAAGTTGCCTCCTTAAAAGTTCATTTCCATTGAATCTCTCTGATGGTTGCTCTTGGCGTAACAAATGCTATTATGTGCCATGTAACCTTTGTTACTCCACCCACTGATTACAACAGTTCATTTTTTAATGGCCTAACTCTTTGAATTGGTGTTCTGTAGTTGGATTCTGACAGTTCATATACCGCTCTAGTCTATGGGTCGTCTGCCCTTGTTGCTATTTGGATATCATCAATAGTGGTTTCTGCACTTGATTCAGTCCCAGTGGTACGTCTCTCTTTCTATTTCTCTCACTCTTCTTCAGTTTTTCCCTTCTTGTCCCAATGTATGCACTAGAGAATGGAGATTTTACTTCACTTCAGCATGAAATACAGAGGGATTTTTTTGCAATAGAAGATTATTTAGTTTCTTTAGCTGGAAATGTGGGGCAGTGAAAACTTTCAGATTACACCAGATTTTTCTACCAATGGGAAGAAACTGGTTTGACTTTGGCGAAACGGTTACCTCGTCAAGATTAGAAAGTTTGTAGGAAATGCATATGGAATTTTGCGAGTCCCACAATAATTCATGACTGTGCATGAGCAGGTTCCTCAGGTGATGGAAGTTGTTGGCCTTGGCTTCACCGTCTGGTTCACCTCGCGATATCTGATATTTAAGGTGATTAGTTATACTCCTTTTGAAGTGTAAACTTTTAAATACCGGTGTCACAGCTATTGATGATTCTACTATTTAATATGCAGGAGAACAGGGACGAGCTGATCACCAGAATTGGCTCCATCAAGAAGCAAGTACTTGGGGCTCGTGACGATTGAGTAGATTTGCAGTGTTCCGTTGACCAGCCAAGCAGTTCTAGTGAAAAATGTTGCACTGAATCACCGGTGGTGATTGTGAGGTGATACACTGGTACCGATGCTGTTTTCCTTTGTCGACAAAAAATGTTCTGAATAATCAGTATTTTATCGCAAAGTTTTCACTTCAGATTCTTGTTGTTTCTAAGATAGCTTTAGCAAATTGTGCCATTGGATGATCACACCTTTCTGTTGCTTCGGCTAAGCTAAATAAAGGGTAGGGGCTGCGCATGCTGCGTGGCCCAGTTCTTTGCGTGGCTTGCCACCTGTTGGGGCCTTGGGGGCGGCTATTGTTGTTCCAAAAGTCATCGTTCATATGTTCAGCTCTCGTCAGGTGGCTGCATGCGGTCACTGTCAAAGGGTTAAGTGATGCAATTGGAGTTCTTAAACTAAGCGGATGTTCCTCTAACCCGACTTTTATATTTCGGTGTGGCCTATGCTGGTTGGTGTTCTCTGTTATGTCTTGAAGCCAGACTAGTTGGTGTGTAAAAAAATGAGAATTGCCGTCCTTCACCAACCAATTAAGCTCTCTTCAATTTCTTGTTTGAGGAAGTTAATTATCAGTTCTTTTCCCTACTTCTACATACAAAAGGCTACTCAATTTCCTTTCACGAAGAAACTTTTCCCCTTTGCTGACAGAAATGTGAACTGTAAATTTTGGTTTCCTGGTTTTAGCTATGGTATATGTATGTGTTTTTTTTAAAACGCCATAACGATCGAGTGTTTGACTTGTGAGGATGTAGACTCGTGTGCTGACTGCTGAGGGTCAAGCATTTGAAGTATCTAAGCAATCAGTTGCCTTTTAGCCGAGGAAGGAGGCAGTCGCTTTCCTAAAAGGCCAAAATTAGACGTTTAGTTGGCCTTTAGCCTATCACAGTCGGAAGGAGGCAATCGTTTTCCCAGACGGCCATTAGCGCTGGGCATGAGACGGCGATCGATTGGTCGAGCCGCCGGCCATTAGAGATGCGACCGGGCAGGAAGGCAGCAGATGTCTGTTATGATTAATCCATTGATTGACGAGGAGGGAGCACGTGCACGTCGATAACAAGATGACTGAGTATGTAGGGAGTATATACACATTTTTTTTTTACAGAGGAGTATATACACTTACTCCTAAATTGTTTTCTGTACCAGCTCCTTCATAGCGTCACCATCCAAGTGAAGTGACACAGACCAACCAATTTCCAGAAACGCAGCACAGAGCGGCCGAACCAAATCGGAGAAAGAAACAGAACTAGCAAGAATTTCAAATACAGTAGTAATAATTTTTCGAAAAAAGATCGAAAATTGCGCGGACGGGAAGACGCACGCAAAGATCCTCGGGTGGGGTCCACCCACCCCTGGCCCGGGCCGCCACGTGCGACAGCCGCCCCGCCGCCGCGAGCGCAGGCAGAGACGGCCGCGTCCACCCGCTGGGACGCTGAGCTGTGGGGTCACGGGTACGTCCGTCCGGCCGCGGTGACGTGGTCCTGTGTCTTCGTCTTCCCCCAAATAAAGCCAAGCCCCAGCGAGGTCACCACCAACTCCTCCTCGTGGACTCCTCCCAAAACTAAACCCTCCCTCCCCCTCTCTCTCCGGACTTGGATGCGCGTGACCTCGTGACTGAGCGACCTGCCGCCAGCCCACCGCGACCTCCGCTCCGGCGGCGATGGCGTCCATCTCCGGCGCGGCGGCGCCGCCCTCCTCCTCCGCGTGCCGGCTCCGGCTCCGGAGGCAGCTCCTCACGCGCCCCTCCTCCCACCTCAGCCTCCGCGCGCCCCATTCCACCGCGGACCTTTCCCTCTCCCGCTCCTCCTCCAGCTCCTCCTCCTCCCACGCCCGGCCCCGCCGCTCGCGTCCAGGCACCCCGCCGCCGCCCCGGTCGAGAAGGACCCGATCAAGCTCTGGGACCGCTACGTCGAGTGGCTCTACCAGCACAAGGAGCTGGGCCTCTTCGTCGACGTCAGCCGGATGGGGTTCACGGACGAGTTCCTCCGCCGGATGGAGCCGCTCATGCAGCGGGCCTTCGCCGACATGGTGGAGCTCGAGAAGGGCGCCATCGCCAACCCCGACGAGGGACGCATGGTGGGCCACTACTGGCTCCGCGACCCCGGCCTCGCCCCCAACTCCTTCCTCCGCACCAAGATCGAGAAGACCGTCGACCACATCCTCGCCTTCTCCCAGGACATCGTCTCTGGCAAGGTGAGCTCATTTTATTGTAGAGTTTCTCCCAAACAGTTATTGCCTCTCAAAGGAGTATTATAGATTGGATAAACTTGTTATTTCGGGTTCGTATTGCAACAGCACCACTATACGATATCTATAGCTCTCAGCTCTGCCATGATAAAAGCTTAATTTAGGGTGATTCCAGGCAATGTGATAGCTTAAAGCCAGTAAGAGAAAGACACCCAGTGGTAGTTAGACTTAGTTGTCTCACAAAGCAACCGAAAGAATTTGGGATGAGATTATGAACATAGGTTGACTTTACATGTTTTTCTTGCACAATTCTCTTGCTGGGATACACCATCCATGTCTGATGTCTCCATGAGGAAGCTTTGTGTAACCATGATCTGGCATAGTAATAGAGGCACACACACACAGAGTTTGGCATTCGGCATGAATGGATTTTACGGGATGTCCATTGTACAAGAGCCAGCTGCTGATATAATGTTTAGCTTATCCAGGCTTTTCCTACTTTGTTCTTAATCATTACAATCTCTTCTAAGACATCCTTGCTGTAAATACAGATTAAACCTCCGTCGTCCCAGGCTGGTCGTTTTACGCAAATACTCTCTATAGGAATTGGAGGATCATCTTTGGGGCCTCAATTTGTTTCTGAGGCGCTTGCGCCTGATAATCCCCCATTAAAGGTATTGTCCCAAGGTCTCTAGTCTGTGCAATGTGGTTTCATTCCATTTGTCCATTCTGTGGATTTAGGTGTCTTCTATGCAGCTATTTTAAGCTTTACCTCTTATTATTCTGCTTGATATCAGATAAGATTTATTGACAACACCGATCCTGCTGGAATCGATCATCAAATTGCTCAACTAGGGGCAGAACTTGAATCTACTCTTGTAATTGTAATCTCAAAGGTACATACAGTTCCTGTGTTCCCTTATTATGCCCCTCCTTTCCCACCTGCTATTATATACGTGTTCCCATTACATGTTTGGTTGTACTTACAGAGTGGTGGTACACCTGAAACCCGGAATGGTCTACTAGAAGTACAAAAAGCCTTCAGAGATGCTGGGCTGGATTTCTCGAAACAGGTTTTGACCTCAGGTTCTTTTTTTCTTCTTGCATGTTATTTAGTATTTATGAAATGACAAGTGATGTATGTTTGGATAATCTGTAACTACAACTAGTGAGTATTACTCTGGATACTGATGTAATCGTATGAGGAAGACTTGTCTTGTGTTTTATCTACAAACTAGGGAGATAATTTGTATGAAGTGGCCTGGATCCAGTTCCGCTGAAGTTGTAGTATTTTGGGTGTACCCTGTAACTACTTTCCTTGGATATATGCATCAAAACATTTGCCTTGATAATACAGTTGATTGTTTTACAAAATTCTGTGGGCAACCAATAACTGTCTTAAAAATTGTATGATTGTCTTATGCACAGTTTGCACACTGATTTAGAACAAGTTCACCATGTGATGACACAAACTATTTTGCAGGGTGTTGCAATTACTCAAGAAAATTCTTTACTAGATAACACTGCCAGAATAGAGGGATGGTTAGATCGTTTTCCTATGTTTGACTGGGTTGGTGGTAGAACATCAGAATTGTCAGCTGTGGGGTTACTTCCAGCTGCACTACAGGTCAGTGCCTTCTATTTTCCTGTGTTGATAAATGGACTTCTATAGGAACTTCCGGATTAACATGAGAGTGGGTTTTGCCACTTACCAGGGTATCGATGTCAAGGAAATGCTAATTGGTGCAGCACTAATGGATGAGGAGACCAGGAACACTGTGGTATGGTATTTTAGATGTATAGACTATCTAGTCTGTTAATATGATTTGACCATGGAGAATGTCTCAGATGTTGTTTTGCACTTATCCAGGTTAAGGAAAATCCCGCAGCATTACTTGCATTGTGTTGGTATTGGGCTACAGAAGGAATAGGCAATAAGGTTTGCAGCTTCGTCGGTTACAACTTCTGTCGAGGTTTCTGATTTGAGTATTTTGCTTACCAGTCACTTTACGCTTCCAGGATATGGTTGTACTTCCGTACAAGGACAGTCTGCTACTTTTGAGTAGATATTTGCAACAACTTGTCATGGAATCTCTTGGGAAAGAATTTGACCTTGATGGCAATCGGGTATATATTCATGCTTCTCTACTCCCAGCACCTGATGTTCTGTAACTACACTACTAGCTGCCAATTTTTGTGTTCAGTAGTGTGCTTTGTTAAGTGTAGAATTTTTTAATGGCAGGTTAATCAAGGGCTAACCGTATATGGTAACAAAGGAAGCACAGACCAGCATGCGTAAGTTTGTGTTTATTTTCTACAGTACTTACTGTTGTTAAGGTGCAACGCTTAATGAATTTTTCGTGAATGCAGCTACATTCAACAGCTGAGAGATGGGGTGCACAACTTCTTCGTTACTTTTATCGAGGTTTTGCGTGACAGGCCTCCCGGTCATGATTGGGAGCTTGAACCTGGAGTTACATGTGGTGACTACTTGTTTGGGATGTTGCAGGTTTGCCTTCAGAGTTCAGATTTGAAGAGATAGAATCATGTTAATTTTTGTACCAGTATGATGATTAGTGACAGCGGAAACCATATACTTTCAGGGTACACGCGCTGCTCTTTATTCTAATGAACGGGAGTCCATCTCCGTTACTGTACAAGAAGTAACCCCAAGAGCTGTTGGAGCACTGGTGGCACTCTATGAACGTGCAGTTGGGATTTATGCTTCTTTAGTAAACATCAATGCCTACCATCAGCCTGGTACACTCCTCAAGATGTGCTAATATTGCTCAGGCTCCTTAACTTATTGTTGTTATTCTTATGATTATATATGCTCTATGTGCTACAGGTGTTGAGGCAGGAAAAAAGGCAGCAGGAGAGGTCTTGTCACTTCAGAAAAGGGTGCTCAAAGTTCTGAATGAAGCCAGGCATGCAATCTCTTATTAGCCCCTAATTGATTTATCCAATGAATGTTCTCTTCGGAGGTACCTGGATACCTGTTTGTTATATATGTTTGCTTGTTTTCTTTCAGTTGCAAAGACCCTGCTGAACCACTGACCCTGGAACAAATTGCAGATCGCTGTCATTGCCCTGAAGATGTAATCTTCACCTTTGCCTTACCATGCTTTCTGTTTTTGCCACTTTTTGTTTGTCATTTCTTAATTCGTGCATTATGTTTGAATCAGATCGAGATGATATACAAAATTATTCAGCACATGGCGGCAAATGATAGAGCGATTATAGCAGAAGGCAGCTGTGGTTCTCCTCGAAGCGTCAAGGTTTATCTTGGAGAGTGCAATGTAGACGACCTATGATCGCTGTCTAGATCTTTAGGTTTGGATCTGTGTAAAATTTGGGTGGTCTCCTGAAATAAAAGGAACAGCACCAATGGCTGGGCCATGCATGTTCCATATGTGCCATTAGTTTCTTATTTGATTGTGTTGTGATGGGCAGAGTTGCCGTGACCTTGTACTTTAGGGTACAGTTTTTGTTTTCTTTTTTAAGTGCCACCAAATTACAAAACAAGGGAGGGACACCCTTCATATGTTACTTCATTTGAACTTGTTTCTTTGTCATCAATGTATTCTGTTAAAGCTCCATTCGGATTCAATTGTTTGCACTCAGTTGAGAGTAATCTTATTCACAGGAGTGGCGTATCTGCATTTCGTGTACAGATGTTGAGGTTAACAGAGTTCATCCTGGCATCAACATATATTATTGAAAGGAATGTCATATATACATTTGGAGTGTACAAATGCTGAGCCTAACTGTTGCCTCACACGGCCAAATGATATGGTCTATTTACATTCTAGCACCAATGTAATTTATTAAAATGGGCTTTCAAGCCTCCCACAAACCTGAATGCTAATCCTCAATTCTTCAAGCATCCCAATAGACCTAAACGCCATACCCCAATCCTCCAATCAACAGTATTACTGCTCAAAGATTTCCAAGCACACTATCATTCACAGTAGTAACAACAGTGACCACCACAACAGTAGCACACTAGTAACAACAGTGACCACCACCGATCATTCACAGTAACTTGGAAACCACACGCCAGGACATCCGAACGGCTGTACCAGCTACCTTAAGAATTACTTGATTATTGTAGATCCTGTAACCATGAAAAAAAAGTGGATTACAATCAGATTACACATGATATATATTGTGTATACGTGCAGCACTTAGGAAATGAACAAAAAATGCATGGAATAAAATATTATCTAGATGCGATTTTTAAGAGCAGGGTGTGACAGTCCTTCATCCGGACAGGTCCCAACCCTGAATGATGCACCAAATCATGGCAATCTTACATAGGCCAGGACCAGTCAAGATTTGACTCCATTGGAACTTGGAATTGATCTATCATGGGGCCAACACATATCACATATTTGCTCCCAAGGTTAAGTAGTGCTGAAGACCAGTAGAGCATAAGCTCTCTTCAGGAGCGTTTCCAAGCTTGCAATAGTACTCTAGTAACCCACTACATAGGAAGAGATAACATGGTGGATGACCAAGATGAACTCTGAAGACATTGACAGTACTTTTGACTGTGCTTATGCGATTTGTGAAACAAAATTAGCCGCTCAGGGTTGGATAGAAAACTAAATTGCAAGATTTCAGGGAACTCAAGCTTTGTAAACAAGCTATGCATCTTGGTTCAGCATTTAATGTAATTTCATGTCAAGGTCAGTGACAACTTACCCAACAGCTGTGGCACCCCATGAAGCTACATTATACATGACTTTTGTCCCATCCCATGCCTTCCGAAGTTTGCCTTTTCTCTTCTCGGCTGAAAACGTCTTCTTCAGAGCTGGTAGAAGAATGGTGAGGAAGTTCAGCATCAGAACATTCATTCATAACGATTTGAGTAATCATTCTCATGAACAAGGAAATAAGAGAGGGGACCTTTTTGAAGTCGATCAGGAGACAGTTCCTGTAGAACATGAAATGTTCATGGATCAGATATATGAAGCACCTCATATACACATCAACAGACACGACACAACGGGATATTATAGATAAGAGCAGCAGAACTATGGTGACTTTGGCATCTCTTATGAAGAGATGCACAGTTTAAGGGAACAGGAACTTAGGTGTCAAGGTGATGGATACAATTATCTGGAGTGAAATAGTAAGACATTCCTACCTTGGTTTTTGTAAGTGTCAGTAAGTATGTGGCTACAAAGAAAGCTATCCCTTCAGCTGCATCCTCTGGCTTAACAAGAACATATCCATTTTCGTCATCATCTTCCCACACATCTACCGCCTTTATCATATCCCATGACGTATCCATTTCAACTGCGGCAAAGAACATTGAATGAATTATACAGTATCGTGTCTCTATTTCGAGAGCAATTAAATAAAAGGGATGTGAAGCACATTTTGAGAAGAATTAAATAAAAAGGGATGTGAAGCACAACATAGTTCATATCCACTGAATGAATTGTTTTAGCTGGCCATATATTCAGATAAATTATGCACTACTAGCAGTAATGAGCGCATTCAGTAGAGGCGTACCTGCACCATTTTGACACACTGACTTCTGAATTTCGTCGAATTCTTGAAGAAACTTAGGTGATTCAAACCTAGATTTAAGAAGATCAAACATCTGCAAGGTGAAAGCAAGTCGTTCAGAGCATTGGGACAGCTTCATCGCAAAAAAGAACTATAATGAAAACTCTGCATGCTCCCCGTGCTATTGCTAAGATAAAGAGCTCCAATTAACATGAGATTCTTCTGCACACATTCTAAATGAGAAAAGTGGGAATACCCCTGAAAAATGATTGCACGCCCTTATTGTGATCCTCATTCCCTGGTTACAGCAGTTCCTTTCCTAGTTTGTAAATACTACAAGATGTTTAGCCTAAATTATCGCGTCCTGTTGCTCCAGCATCTCAGAAACCGATATGTTTATTTTAGAGAACCTACACACTACACTTGATCCTTTTGTAAACGTTTTTCTATCTGCTAATATACCGAGCCCAGCAATCTGCTGGATCTTTCAAAATAAAAGGGCATCTTTCCATGGTAGTCACTGAATCAAGATATTCACAGGTTCCTTACTAGTCTCACTCAAAGGTCACCACACAGACGAACGAACAGAAACAAATATGAGAATAACAGTATGAAAGCAATTTTTTACTAGTTCCGGAAAGAGGGTAGATCTAGATGGCTAACCGATCGAGTTAGTTCGACTTTGTGGATACAAACCTGAAATAACTATAATTCAGTTGAATTGCCGCAATTAGCCAAACAGTTACACGCCAATTAATGCAACTAGTTAATGCCTCATAGTCTGGATTCATCATACTCAAAGTCCCAAACCTCGCCGAGTCCGCACCTGGTCGGTCGCGTGGTCGGATTCACTCGCCAGCGACGCCGCCGAGTCACCGTCCTCGCTGTCCCCGTACTCCGACGCCTCGGTATCGGCGGCCGCCTCGGAGAGGGAAGCCCCGAGATCGGCGTCGTCCAGCCCGTCGAGCGTCCGCCGGAGCTCCTGCAGAAGCGACTCCAGCCTCTGCCGCCGCAGCCTGACCTTCGGCGACCGCCGCGGGGGCGGCACCGCCGCCGGGGAAGAGGTGGAGGGCTGCTCCATCGGGAGAAACCCTATCGCCGGAGGAGGCGACGCCGGGCTGGAACTAGCACGGCGGCGTGTGGCGTCTGTACCGTGTAGTAATTGCTTTGGGGTACATGGGAAAGAGAAGGCGTGTCTGTTTCCGTGCGATGGATGGTTTGGTTAACCGGGAGGTGTTTTGGTGCTTTGGCGGGTTCCGTTTCCGGACGGTGTTCTGTACACACGTGTCGCGTTCGTGGACGCTCACCGTTCACCTTGCTTACAAGGTACGGAGGGGTTTGGGTGACTGTCAAGTGGGCCAAGGCTTTCGACTCTACGGACCCACCTGTCAGTGAAACCAGTGATCTTACCTTTGGAAAAAGAACAATTTTATTGATAAGAATAGTGTCATTACTCATTAGATTAGTCGTGAAAACTACTTTGTATTACTCCCTCTGTTTTGTAATTATAAAGAGTTTTGGATGTTTAATATAGACTATATTAAATGAATGAACGATACACACGTCTAGATACATTGGTTTCAGAAAAAAAAACTAAGACATCGGAATGGAGGGAGTACATAGTTTCGTCAATTTATGTCTAAACTAATGGTTGGATATACAAATTCAATATTGTGCATCATAGCTCATAAATGCACTCGAAACACAATGCATGTTTAAATTCAATATACTCCCTCCGTTCCACAATATAAGATGTTTTAGATGTTTAACATGTTGTCTAGATTCGGACTAAAAGAATGAAAAGTGGATAAACACATACACTAAAACATGTCTAGATACATGTGGTACAAATACGAATGTGGAAAAGGCCTAAAACATCTTATATTATGGAACGGAGGGAGTAATAAACAAATTTGCATTGAATTGAACATTCGCCACTCATTTGTGTGTGTGGTCATAGATCTATTTTGGAGTTGAATTTTATGACATGGAAGACATGTATTGATGAAGGCTAATACTTTGTTTTTCTGGACGACCCAAAGTGTCATATATTGAAGGATGAATGGTTGTAGACACGTGAAACAACCTCAAACAACACAGAGTTGTGGCATGTCACCTTACAAACGATCTAGCAAACTACTCACTCCGTATCAAAATATAAGATGTTTTGGAATTTTACTTTCCATCCGTATCCAGACATATTGTAGTGCAAGATTCATTTGAACCTTGCACTAAAACATGTCTAGATACAAATGGAAAGCAAAAGTTCAAAACATCTTATATTTTGATACGGAGAGAGTACTTGATATGCATCCACCATTTCACCACCATAAGAAACGTCTCTTCTCCCTCACCCCGGTCCTCGTGACGTTCATGCAACATGATTGCTCTAGAAGATGGGGCCATACCGTCATGCAACATGACGTTCCCATGCTCCAAGTCTTCAAAATCACAAGCACAACTGGGGTGTGAATATCACACTTATGTGCCGACTGTGGCAAGAGGCCACCCCACCAATTCCACTCGACATCTACCTTTGGCATCTAAACATTCCTGCCAAAGGCCCCCATCACGTTGTGTCAAATTTCAAGCGAGACCATACAACCAAGGACTGTTTCATAATTTGTTGTAGTGCAATCACGAAAGATGAGTAGCACTACAAATGGAACACAATTAATGTTTGCACTTGCACGTGTCCTTCTACATGCTTTTCATGGGTATAGAGTGATATCATAAAATAGAATAAAAACGAGAGCAGAAGGAGGAAGGAACCTGTGCCAATATATCAAGAAAGGTGAGCTCTACGTGCGTCTCAAACTCAGGTTACGGGGCGACCCCAATACAAGAAGGAAATAAGCAGTAACGAGCTTATACTAAACTAAATGACACAACCATAGGTACTATCCAAAAGTATAGTCGTACCTTGACTTTTCATCCATTCATGGTATCTACTACAACGTAGTTTTCTACCCCGCTTGTTGGCATTAAACTAAACGTGTGGAGATTTCGTGCTCACGAACTTCAGTGATCCAGGTGTTGTAAAAAATTGAAAAAATATTTAAAAGTTTCAAATAAATTTGAAAACAATCTCGGATGTAGCCAATAGTGTAATTCACAAACATGCAAAAACTTAGCTTCAAATAGTTTGTATCTTGAGCTACACAAAAAAGACAAAAGTGTGGATTTGAGTTTGCATAGTTTTAAATCTCCAAATTTATCAAATTTTGTCATTTTTATGTAGCTCATAATACAAATCATTTGAAAAGTTGATATTTTGCATATTTGTAGGATACACCATTTGCTACATCTGGGATTTGTTTTAATTTTTTTGGAAACTCAATTAAAAAAAAAACTAGCAGGATCACTGGTCCTCATAAGCCAAAGACACTTTCCGCAAACTAAACACACTTGATACTAGGAAGCTACCTACACTTGAGGGGCAAAAACCAAACGGTCGGAATAGGTACCATCTCAGCGTATATCTTAGGCATTCTTTGATAATACTGGTTGAAACTTTTTTGATAATAATGTTTCTTTGTAAAGCTTTTGATTCGGAAGGCCTTTGTTTAAGTTTGTGTCTTTTTGATTAGGTGTAGGGGGGAAGACACAATTTTTCTTCGGAAATTCTGATACCACATGGAGCGAGATATTGTGATATGGAAATAAAACATCGACGGCAATTTTGTCCGAGGATACATATTTTGAGTGAAATTGATATCAATACTCAAAAGAATATCAAACATTATACCTTTTATGATACATAACCTACATTTTAGTTGGCCAAATGTGTGATCATAGTGAAAATATGTTGTGATGGTTTGCTCTTATTTGGGGAAGGGAACCACGAACAAATTCTAGTTTATAAGATAGAATCATCATTGTTGAAAATTTGATATTTCCGCTCAGAATATGTAGTCTTTGTTGTTTTTAATAGCTTTTCCAACAAGACCGAACGCTGTAATGACATGGCAGAAATTGCTAGTCTCTAAGTTCATAAAAAAAGGTGAATTGCCAATCGGCCAACACAGGCCATGTAGTTTCACTGGCCGGCCAACACAGGCACGGTCAGGTAGTTGCATCGGCCGGCCAACACAGGCATAGCCAGGCAGTTTCTCACCGGCCAACACAGGCACGGCCAAATAGTTCAAACCGGCCAACACAGGCACGACCAACAAAATATGACTAGACCTCGGCATCGCGACCAAATCATCCCTACTGGGTGTTGGCGTCCTTGGCCATTTGTTTCCTCGCATTCATGATGTGCGCCACCTTCTGGGCAAAGTACTCTTGGCGATCCGCTGGCATGTTTGACGTGTCCGTGGCCATGATCTTGAGCTCCCGGGCTTCTTGCATCTCCTTCACCTTCATCTCTTTCACCCCTTATTTCTTACATCTCCTTCATCTTGTGGTCTTGCACGGTGTAGTACATATTCCACCTTTGGTTGTTGTCTTCGTGCATCTTCTCTTTGAGAATGGTGGATTTGGCTATGAACGTGGCAATTTCCTCGTGTAGGGCGGTAGATGCACCAGCCTTGTGTACCGCCGTCTTTGCCTTTTTGTTCCCAATTGGCCGAGGGGTTGGCCCGGACCCCGGCATATGGGTTTCGTTGAGGACACCTTTGCCAATGGACGTACGCAATGTAGCCCATTTTGGACAATCTTGAAGCAATTGCCAACAATGCATGAATTTGAATGGCTTATTTTTGTACAACTCTTGATGCATCGTGATAGCTTCCTTCAACTAGATTAAAAGAGACATGTTAGTAGAACAATTTAAACTTTGGTGCATGCCAAAAAAGAAGGAAGCTTTTGATGTATCATCTTTTACCACATCGACTTGGTTGTGGCCGCTCTCGTTTCTTGCCTTTACTTGATCAAAAATCCCATGGAACCGGTTGATACCCTCTCGGATCGTCCCCCGCCGCTTCTCTATAGCATTCGCCTTGCGAACCGGAGGCACATTGAGTGGCGGGTACTTCGTCCTCTCGAGGAAGTCCTTGTGAATGCGGGTCTAATAGGAATTGCTATTTTGTCCGGCGCCGATGATGGCGTCCTGGCTTACACCCATCCATGCCACACACAAAGCCTCGTCCTCCTTTACCCTCCATGTCTTGCCTCTATTGCCCTTCGGCAGCTTGATATTGTCGCCGGTTTCAACATCGTGCACAAATTGGCTCTCCTCCTCCCCCTCCCCCTCCCCGCACTCCTCCTCCTCCTCCTCACCGCCCTGTTCGTAATCGTCCTGGTTGAGGTCGACCAGAGGGGTCGGGCCATGGATCATATCGTTCATTGCGTCCTAGTTTTTGAATATTATTAAATGCACAATTCAAACTACCGGCGACATCAATAAATGCACAATTCAAACTACCGGCAACATCTATAAATGCACATTTCGAAGCGTACCTCGCCACTCGCCATTCCATTGAGCACGTACGCGGCGTCGGTATCTTCATCGGTGTCAGGCTGGGCGTTCGGGTTTACCCGAAAATTCGGGTCGGGTAATTCGGGTTATTAGAAATTCGGGTTTTCAGAAATGACACCCGAAATTTGTCCAAAAAATATGATACCCGACAATTCGGGTACCCGCAAAATCGGGTTCGGGTTCGGGATATCCCGAATTGCCCGAAATTCATCAAATGGGGACGCTCGGCGCTGTCGTTGAACTCGAGACGCAAGTGGAAAGGCAGAGGCGGCTGTGACGCGGGGCAAGCGGTCGCGGACGCGGTCGTCGCGCCGCCGCTCGCCGTCGGGCTCCGGGTCCGCGGCGAAAGGGAGGTGGGCGCGTGGCAGCCCCGCGTCCCCGCTCGACTACAGCGGGTCCGGCGCGTCGACCAGCGGCGAGGCCGCGAGGGCGAGGACGGCGCCTTCTGCTCGCCACCGGCGGTCATCCGCGCGGAGGCCGCCGCCGCCCCTGGTTGACTGCCCGCCCGCGGCCCTGAGGCCTGCGAGTCAGGTGGTCTCGCCTCTCGCGTCCAGGGTTGCAGGCACCAGGCGGGCAGGCGAGAATTGAAGAGGAACAAAGAGAAGAGGAAGGAGCCGCTGGGAGAGATGGAAGCAGCATAGTAGCATGCTTCTGTGGCGGCGGCATGGGAGTCTCTCACGATCTGGAACCAGGAAAAGAAGCACCGCTAGGTTTTAGTGATACAGTACGTATATACTTGGGCTATTGGGCCTGCACGTAGGTGTTTTTCTTTGTTGGGCTGTTCTCCTCATCTCCTGCCTACTCAAGATATTGGGCTACATATTTTTTTCGGGTTGTTCGGGCTATTCGGGTACCGTGACTAGGAACCCGAATTTATTAAATAAATTTCGGGTTTCTGAAACTGCTACCCGATATAGTGTTCGGGTTTTTCGGGTTCGGGCTATACGGGTTCGGGCTCGGGTTTTTCGGGTTCGGGCTTCGGGTATCGGGTTTTATGCCCAGCCTGACATCGGTGAACAGCTGCGTCGGCGCTACAGCCGCGGCGCCTATAGTTCGACGAAGCACAGGCGAGCCGCTGAAGTGGGCGTTGATGCATCTAAAATACATACATGAACTTTGCACTATAATTGTCATATTTCAATCATATTTGCATCATATAAGGGGTATATTACTGTTATTTAATGATTTTTGGTAATTAATAATGATTTCCCCTTTTTATGGAATTAATCCTGCGCAGGCAGAAAACCCCTATTTCTTTCCTTATTTGTTTCAGGACCTTAACGACGTCATAATGAGCTATAAATTTACGGGGGTCATTATTCTGGAAGGAGAAGATTTAGGAGCGAAAGAAGTCAACGAACGGAGGCCGGAGGACCAAAAGGGTGGGTCCCATGTGGCCAGGTACTGTAGCCGCGTGGGCCTATCCCAATTGGCCCTCGTGGCCCCGTTTGCGTCGATCCTTCGCCCAGAAGCTTCCTCGTGACCTAAAAACGCCTATATAAAGAGCCCCCCGACGTTCTCCGAGGGGAGAGCCGCCACACGAGAGAAACAAGAAATAGAGACCAGGAGGCTGCAGATTGGAGGCGGAAAACTCCGGCGGAGCCCTGCCGGAGAGGTCTCCTTCTTCTCCATCGACATCTCCACCGTCTCCATGATGAAGAGGGAGTAGTCCACCTCTGGACTATGGGTTTGTGGCAGTAGCATATGTATCTCTCTCTCTCTCTCTCTTGAGCTTCACTAATTAGCACCGTATGAGCTGCTGAACATGATTACGGTCACCGTTGTATTACCATTGTGGTGGATCTTTCTATGAGTTAATATATGTTGAGATTGCAATGTTATATTTCAGTTATGAAAGTAGATGCATATTATGTACCCCGTTCTTATATCCTTGTTATGATCAAGCATGTTTATGAGAGCGTGTGTGGGGGAACGTGTGCATTAGTTGGAGTAACGGGGGTGGTGAAGTGATAAGCTGACAACTTAATATCATGATCTATTGGGTGTTTACCTTACTTTGTTACCTCACTAGGGATAAACCAAAATACCATGTTGAAGGGTAGGAGGAGTGACATGCCTCTACCTAAGACTAGATCCATCATGTGTTTATTTTCACTTCATGTCATTAATCTTAAAGCTATATTCTGATGTTATCTTAATTACTAAGGTGCATGATTTAGTTCACATCTTGGTGGAGTATAAGTGAGACTAATAATCAAAAGGTCTCTATGCTAGGACGTGATGCTCATATAATTAGTAACATGTCATTAACCTTGTTTGCAATCTCATATGTTAAATCTATGTCTACCCATTTGCCACACTATATTAAAGAGAGAGTGCATGTGTAAAATCATGAACCCCGGTCCATTTTTAATCATAAGAAACACTTTTCCAACCACTTTTAAGCATCTTTTACATTCAGCCATTTTAAAATCAGAAAATACAAAAACACTTTTACTTCTTGCATTCACATATAAAAACCCCAAAAATACCATTCATCATCATTACTATCATCCTTGCATACTTATTCACCACCATTGCATTTTTATTTACTGTTTTGCATTCATTATCATCTTAATATCATTCTCACACCTTGTGCTTGACAACCACTTGGTGAGGTTGAGGGCACAAAGCAATCTATTTTGTTTGCAGGAAATCTAGAGAAGAACAAGAAGATAAAACCCACACTACTGATTCCCCGAGAGTTCGATATTAAACCCTCGAGTCACCTTCTTGGGAAAAAACTACCACTTCTACATACTCTGCACTTGGAGGCTCAACCTATCCCTAATATATTATCTTCCTTTCAGGGTATCAAGAGTACTTGTTGGCGTTGTTAAGGGAGAAGAACACTCTCATCATCCCGTCATCAGGCGTCCTGGTTGAGGTCGATGCCTCGGCTTTTGTTGTCCTCGTCCGGCGAAGAGGAGAAGCGTGATTGCTGGAACGCCGTCAACGATGGATCGTTGAAGTAGGTCGGGGAAGACGGCGATGACGATCCCCGAGGAGGGCGAGATGACGAGCTCCCTTGGCTCATGCCGCCTAAAGATTGGACGGCGAGGCCCTGCGCTATCCTCAATTTCACCCGATGTCGCCGCTCAGCTCGTAACCGGGACGTCGTCGCCCGATCCGCTTCGTCTTGTGGGCGGATCACCGGCGGCTCCACTTCTTCCGCCTTCATTACCGGTGGCTTCATCGGCACGGCCCTCGTCGTACCCTTTTCCTTGGCGGCTTTGCTAAGGGTGGGATTTCTCAGACCCACTCCCGCCGGCTTCGGAGCCATCATCGCCGGCTATTGGACGCGATGAACGCGCCGGCGGAGGGACGAGGAAGGAGTACGGGTGGGCGGCGGGGGCGAGGTAGAAGGGGAGAGGTTTGTGAGAATGGAGGGAAGAAGTCCAAGATTTGGCAGCCGGCGCGGCAATGTAGGGGGAAATTTCCCGCTATTCGTTTCGTGTGGCTGACGGGCGGGCCAGATCTGTCGGAGGCTCGGGCCGGACAGTGTCCGGCACCGCGAAGGCAGCCCCCAACTTTAGAGACATTGTTGGCGGTATCGGACAGTTTTTAGGCCGGACAAACCCTTTGCGACCCCCGGTGTGACCTGCGGGACCCTAATAAAGCTTTAGGGGCCCTATGCGACCCCCCGGTGGAGATGCTCTAACCTACATTTTGTTGGCCAAATGTGTGATCATAGTGAAATTAGAAAGCACATCTTCTTGTCGACCGAAGGAGGTGTCACATCTTGTTGTCGATCGAATAAATTCCTGAAGTGGATGGAGCGGAAGGCGCTGGGCTGGCACGCCCACGCGGGCCAGCAGCAACTAGCTTCCAGCACAGAGATCTCTCCCAGCACGATCATTCCCCATATCTAGCACGGCCCACACAGGTCCTAGGTTACGAGACCCAGCCCACCCCGCCGCCCGCCTGCCTTGTCTCCCCTCCGCGACCGCGGCCGTCCATCTACCGCGGCCGCCTCCACCTCCGCTCCCCAGCCCCGGGGCTTCCTGATTTGTAGGCACATGACCCTCCGCACCGACGAATCACCAGAGACGGCGACATGCGGCTGAAGGGCTTCGTCGAGGGCGGCGCCGCCTCCGTCGTCGCCGGCTGCTCGACGCACCCGCTCGACCTCATCAAGGTACGCATGCAGCTCCATGGCGAGGCGCCGGCCCCCGCGATGCGCTTCGCGCTCGTCTTCCCCTTCCCGCAGCACCACCACCACACCGACCTCCTGCGCAAGCCCGGGCCCATCGCCATGGGCGCCCAGATCCTGCGCGCGGAGGGCCCCACGGGGCTGCTCTCCGGGGTGTCGGCGACCGTGCTGCGCCAGGCCGTCTACTCCTCCACCTCCATGGGGCTCTACGACACGATCAAGAGGAGGTGGGAGCGTGACTCCGGCGGCGCCCCGCTGCCGCTGCACCGGAAGATCCTGGCCGGGCTCGTCGCCGGCGGCGTCGGCTCCACCGTGGGCAACCCGGCCGACGTGGCCATGGTGCGGATGCAGGCCGACGGGCGGCTCCCCGCGGCCGAGCGGCGGAACTACCGGAGCGTCGCGCACGCCATCGCCCGGATCGTGCGCGACGAGGGCGTGCGCAGCCTCTGGCGCGGGTCGTCGCTCACGGTCAACCGCGCCATGATCGTGACGGCGTCGCAGCTGGCCACCTACGACCAGGCCAAGGAGGCCATCCTGTCCCGCCGCGGGCCTGGCGGCGACGGGCTGGCCACGCACGTGGCGGCCAGCTTCACGGCCGGCCTGGTGGCCGCGGCGGCGTCCAGCCCCGTCGACTGCGTCAAGACCAGGGTCATGAACATGAAGGTGCAGCCCGGCGCCCCGCCGCCGTACGCCGGCGCGCTCGACTGCGCCATCAAGACCGTGCGGTCCGAGGGGGCCCTGGCGCTGTACAAGGGGTTCATCCCGACCGTGACGCGGCAGGGGCCTTTCACCGTCGTGCTCTTCGTCACGCTCGAGCAGGTTCGCAAGCTGCTCAAGGACTTCGATTTCTGAGAGACCCGAGATTGTAGGGTATGTCATTTTTTGGGTGAAATTATGATCGCCTCCTCTCGCATCGATTGCAAGCTGTGCAGCTCCACGCTGTACTATGTGCTTGCACGGATTTGATAAATTATCGTGGAATTTTGGCCTGTGCGAAATCTCGAACAATTAGTGGGAATTTTGATCTGTGCTACTACTGCATTTTGATCAACCAGTGTGAATTCTAATCCATGTTATGCTTGTCGGTTTCACGTACTTGTTTCTTGTCATTTCCTTATAGTGTTTTTTTACTTGCATTTCCTTATAGTTGCAAACACAAAGATCAGTAGATTTTGATTGGTGGGTGTTCTCCAGCTAGCTGCCTAACTGAAGAACACCAGAAGTAATCCTTGTATTGTCCAATGTAGTACAAACAAAGATGGGGGAGAAATTGACAAATCAGCAGGCAAAGGAAATGACAAATCAGCAGGCTCCGCGTTTGAATAGGACCAGCTGTTACATTGTGCATGAACCACACACACCCCAGGATTATTCTAACTTGGCACCCAGCAGGCAAACTGAACTGATGCACAGCCTGACAATGGGAAGAGCCAATGCCTAAACATACCTGCTGACAAATGCAAAATGATACCCCATTAACATGTTCCTCTGGTAAACGCATGGCCCATGTTCGTACATGTGAAAGTAAGTAGATCCGCGACATAACACTGGCAAACATAAGACTTGTCTGTCCGCACAGTAGTTCAATCTCATGAAATTGTTTAAATTGCACCATGTGGTTGTGAACTTGTGATCGACAAGTAGGCTCGAATCATTTGTTATTTGGCCTGCGCTAGGCTTATGCCAACTAACACGTGCCCTCATATCAGCCGCCTCCCATGCTGTTGGATTAACCCTTTTGCAGCCGTCTGATTTGATATCCTAGGCCAGAGCTTAATACGATTGATAGAGTATTCATATAAACAATTAGTGGGAATTTTGATCTGTGCTACTGCTTTTGATCAATCAGTGCGAATTCTAATCTATGTTTATTGTCATTTCATTATAGTTAACACACAGATCAGTGAATTTTAACTGATGGGTGTTCTCCAGCTAGCTGAACTCCTTTCAGGTTACCATTTTTTACTGCGAACCTGAAGAACACCAGCGTGTGTATGGTATTTTGGACCTCTGCCAGAAAGAAGAATGCTGGAAGTAATCCTTGTATTATCCAATGTATATGTAGAGTATAAACAAAGATGGGGGAGAAAATGACAATCAGCAAGCCAAGAAATATGACAAATCAGCAGGCTTCGTGTTTGAATAGGACCAGTGTTTTTTTTCTTACAAAACCTAGGACCAGCTGTTTACTACCCGCCTGCCATTGCATGAGCTGGTTTTATTCCCAGTTACAGGACATTGTATGTACCAAACACCCCAGGATTGTTCTAACATGGCACCCAGCAGGCAAACTGAACTGATGCGCAGACTGACAATGTGACGAACTACGGTGCCACACTGCTGCTAGATCCAATGCCTGAACATACCTGTTGACAAATGGCAAAGATACCCCATTAACATGCTCCTCTGGTAATCGGATGGCCCATGTTCATACATGTGAAAATAAGTAGATCTGCTGGCAAAACATAAGACTTGTCTGTCCGCACAGTGGTCTCAACGCGCCTGGTCTTTTTGAACTAGTTGTTGGAAGAATAGAAAACGTGTCACGAAAAAAAAGAAAGGGAAAAAGCAACCAGTTGGTTCGATCTCAAAGCAAGAAGGCGAGGAAGAAATGCTAGTTCTTTGCTTTGATTTAGATTCGACAAGTCACCAGCCAACATGTGTGTGGACAAGATTCAAAAGAGAAGAGAGAAAGGAACAACTCTTTACGTCGGTGTGGTCTCAGTAGCGGTTCAGTAACGTCCACCGTTTCAAAGGCTCTGCACTCGGGCGTAGTTCAATCATGCATCTCACCCTACAGAGAACTGATCCTTGCAAAAATGATCATTATCAATTGAGGACACACAAAAATGGTACGCGATGATTGTACTTTGGTAATACGAAAAACTTACAATGCATAATATGAGATTTATCTCAAATTTTGCTACAAATAGGAATACTGAAGAATCACCAAGACAGATTGGATTTTACTCAACTACTTATATAAGAACGAACTGTTATGCAACAAAATTAATCTACTGGACAACTGAGGACTGGCATCCTGCCGTCAGGAATCCATGCGGCATATGACTGACGACATGGATGGCATACTAATTCAACCCACAACAAAATAATTTAAAAGGATACCACATGAGAAACAACACTGATTGTGACGAACTCCTATATTTACACAGGACCAGCCCATAGGCAAGGCAAACATGGCGGACGCCCCGGATCTCGATAGGACGAGGGCTTCAAATACTTTAATAATCTTGTCATGGGTAAGCGACTATTGACTATGTAGAGAAAAATGTTGACCTCAATTTACACAACAATTGCACATAATGGGACCAACTGTGTGCACCACATAGCACCAATTAAATTAGATCGGCGGTGACAATGGCGGATCCAGCTCAATCTGTCAGGGTGGTCCCCCGGTATGATTGTTCATAAAATGTTTTTATTATTATTTTTCTTCTATGGTATATAGGCTACAAAGAAATCTCAGGGTAGTCCGCCACTGGGTGGTGACAAGTTTAGTTTGCTTGCTAGTGTCTCATATGGATGTCTTACATATTGTATTAAGAATTATGTTGGATATATTTCATGTTTAATTGTATTAGGAATTATGGTGGATAAATTTCATGTTTAATTTCATGAACAACTTATATTTTGAGAAACTTGCACGAGCAATTGTATGCACCATTTGACGCAGATCACACTGAAGTGAGCATAAATCAAATTTCATATATGCAAAAGTAGTAGAACTCGCTAAGTAAAGAAAAAGAACTTGTAATGTTTTATGTTCGTCTATGATTACTATAAGCAATTATATTTCGTAAGAATTATAGAGCATTATCCTGTTATCAACTTATTACTGAACCTAGTAATTTGTAAGACACATTTGGCCACATAAATAAACCCACGCTAACAATTCGATATATATACCAGAAATTTCTATAGTTTTTCTTACCCAATCATACACTACAAACATCTATTAGGATATTTGTTAGGTTCTATGCTTTGAACCTCTACAAAATATATTTAATAATATTAAAACAGAGAAGAACACTCATATTTAAGGAGGCATGCGTTCTTGTCCATTTTTGTTTTCATATTTAAGGTGGTTTCATTTCAACATGTTATTATGAGCCAATGTCTTAGAAAAAAATTAGCGTGACTCGGATATATTTTTAATGACAAATATTGCAACCATGTAACAAAGAACACAATAATTAATACTTAGCAACATTTTTGTGTGGTTAACAATGCTAATTGATTAATATACAACATATAGTTGTTCACAACACATTATGATAAAAAATAGTGTAAACAGGTATAAAAAATTAGTATAATTGTGTAATTTTTTCCCGAGTCGAGTTCTAGTTAAATCTAGTGTTTTTGCCCCTTAGTGGTCCCATCGGCGTGACTTCTTGAATTATCACGGATGTTGGATATTTTCTTAATTTTTTCTTTAAAATGTGGGTCATGTGTGTCATAGAAACTCTGTGTTGGCTAGTGTGGTGTACTTGCTGTTAGGATAGTAATTCTGCTTGGGAATCATGTTAAAATGTGGTCTGCTGGTATAATAGACTGGGGTTAGAGGGCATTAGTTAGCTTTTTTTTGGGACAATTAGAGTTTAGTACTGCACTATTTGTACGCTCCATTTTATAGAAAATATAATGTTTTCGGATGCCAATCTCAGTATAATGTAAATGCGAAATTTTAGAGATATGAAAATAAAATATATATATATAGTATAATCAAAACAAATTAATATAACAATGTGAACACTATCTATCTTCAGAATATATCACTGGTTCATGCAATCATGCACCTTTTTTGCCCCGAGTTTACTGATCTATTATGTATGGTGTTCCACCTTTGTTTAATTATCCCACATGAATGCATAGGTTGGTGACTAGTTAACTCATAACTAATGCCTCGTAGCTATTAATCTCTTCGTATCACAAATATATAATGTTTTGGACATATTTAGATTTTAAAACTTTGGTATGTAGTTGTGAAGTTGCATCTAACTAGTGCCCTCCTAGTAGGTTTTGGAATTATTAATGCCAACTATTAAGGGGTTAATGCTATATTGAGTATATACAAGTGTTTATTCCCAAGAAATATGTTTAACCATACGGATGTCGACCACTCAAAATGGTGTGAAGAAGTGGAGGCTATGGAATGTTGACGCATATGAAGACTCAAGAATGTGTGATCTTCGTAGGAAGAAAGTGAATCTTGATTGCCTGCTCAGCGCTCACACTTAGTTTAGCAATCTGTGGATTGACCGCAACAAATTTGTAAAGGTTTGGTGATCAACTCAAGATCAACCGCAGACCGGGCTTGAGTTCCATAGAACAATTGAGCTAATGAAGAAGAAAAGTCTAAGTCCAATGAATTAGGTGCACGCGTGCATAGCCTCTCGAAACAAAGAGGTAGTTCTGGGTCAACAGTTTGAACTTTGTAAATTACATCATTGTCCCTGTCTCTTTATATGGCAGTTCTATGTGTTCTTGACTTCTTACTTACAATTTTGAAGGACGAGTGCCGTGACCCCCATCCTCTTCGTCCCCCACGTTGCCTCCCTGAGTGAGGCGACCGGGGGCTCCCACCGCGTCCCTCTCCAACCCTTCCTCTCCTCCCCAGCCCCCTCCCGCCGCCGTCGGCAGTCGCCTCTGGGCGTTGCCCTTGAGGTGCCGACGGCGGTGGGCCTGCTTCTCCTCGCGCTTCCGGAGCCCCGACTCGGGCGGGTGTGGCCGGCGGCGGTGCATCTCGGCGTGCAACGGTCCGGCGGCGGCGCGGCAAGCCCCGGGTGGCGTCTGGCCGATGGAGCTACCCTTGGTGGCAGAGCAGGCGGCGGGAGGGTAGCCGGCGGCGCCCGCTCGACCCAGATCTGAGGCCCCTTTGGGCCCATCTGGGTTGGACCGGGCCGGCTATTCTTCCCTTGGCCGCGGTGCTCCCTGGAGGTCGAGGTGGTGAGCCGGTGATGGCAAGGTGGCGGCGGTGCTGGCAGCCGGCCTGCTGCAGCGTGGCGGCGGGGATTTTGCCGGGCACGGCGGGCCTGGTGTGTCCTTGCGGCCGCGTCCGGTCGGCTACCGCGTCGGCGGTGGAGGTAGTTCCCTCCCGCGTGGCTGCGGTGTTGCTGCCCCTTACCTGCTGTGCTCCCATTTTCTGTCCTCTAGGCCTCGTGACAGTGACCAAAGTGAGACGACGAGGGTGGCGTCAAGACCGTGGTGGCGCATGCTGGTGGGCGGCAAGTTGGGCGGAGCGCTACGAATCGTCCGGGTAGTGGATGTATGAGGGTTGGGCGAAATCCATGTCGGCTTGTCCGGCTCCGACGCGGTGACGCCTGCGGGTGCCGCCTTTCCTTCCTGAAGGGCGCCGGGTGTACCCCCTCCCTACTACCCCTCGCGTACCGGGGGAAACCCTAGGATCAGTCCGGGCAGCAGCGTCGTCATCGTCGCACTCCTTCTTCAAGGTGTTGCTTGGTACGCGGTGCGTCGAAGTGCTAGGAGCGTGGTGGAAATCTCTGGAGGGCACAGCGGTTGCGGGACATCCTCGTTTAGTCGATCTTTCGTTGTTAGCATTAGTTTCTCTTTTCTTCTTCTTGTGTTTTTTTCTCTCTTGGGCGTTTTTTGTGCTGTTTGCCCCAGCGGTTGTCTCGTAGTTGTATGGGTGGTTGCTATATTAATATAGCTGGACGCAAGCCTGTTTCGTGGACTTCTTACTTACTTTAATTCTTGTTCTCTATACTTATTTTCATCTTCCGAAGCATATTTCTTCAGCTTACATTTGTATTAGATTTGTTGGTTCATAATCTTCTATCTTGCTCTACCGTGAATTCTAGTTCTTCAGTAAGCATATGTTTTCTTGTGCATTTTTGAAGTATTTTTTGATAACTCCTATTCACCCCCCCCCCCCCCCCCCCCCGCGTTAGTAGTCGTCGTATCTAGTTTATTTCAAGTTGTGATCTGAACTAGTACTGCATGAATTAGTAAGTGTATATTTCTTATGTATTTTCTTTCATTATGGCCCACACGTGAGATGTTAGACTTTTTAAAAAATGTACGGTGTGGATGTGAGGCTCCAGAAATGAGATAATTTGTACTGTATCATATCCCGATCGTATCGATCATGAATCGCGTTCCTCATGATCTATTGTTTCAGTGTTTGTTGTGCGTCTTTTGACGGATAGAGAGCGTAGCAGAAAGTCGAGTTATAACTTAGAACAAAGCTAGAGAATCTTTCAACAACTTGGTAGCACGTCCGGGTGACGGAGTGAGGTATTTGGCGAGATCATACAAATCAATGCAGTTTATTCACTCCTCTTGTTTCTGTTAGTCTGAATAAAAGTTCAGTCAATGTGTGCCTGTACATGCTTGACTGACAGTAGCTAGGTTCATTTTTTCTTTCCGTTGGTTTTAGACTAAGTAGTAGCCACTGTTTTGGATGCTCGTGGGGATGGACACGACTTGATTCATGCAGCGAGAGTTTAGGGGTGATGGACCTGAGCGGTAGTGGGATGGCACTGCTTATAGGCTCGGTCTTTGATCCTAATTTCCAACTAGTCGGTTGTAACCTGAGAGTAAGAAGAGGAAGAGAAATCAGAAAAGCTACAGTTGTTATGCGCAGCGCAAAACCATCATGTCTCACTCGTGTTCTTGTTTTGATCCACCAAAATTGTTCTGCTCCATTGATCCCTGCAGGCATCAATTGGTATCAGAGCCATACGGCAGAGCAATGTCGAGCGGTCAGCACACCGGGAACACCCCACCCGCTGCCAATCGCACCCCTCGACAATCCGTGACACCAACGCCCGAGCAGCTACGGCGCTCGCCAAGCCGCGGACATAGCAGAGTTCAGCGTGGAGGCGAAGAGATCGTCGTGCACCGCGAGGTGGTGCGCGAGGCGAGCGGAGGCGGCGGCGCGAGCCTCGTCTTCCCGATGCTGAAGCGGGGGGAGTACACCAACTGGGCGATGGTGATGGAGGTGAACATGCAGGCCGCGTCTCTGTGGGACGCGATTGAGGACGACGGTGTCTCCCGGCACGAGGACAAGCAGGCGCTCGCCGCTCTACTTCGGTCCACCCCGGCGGAGATGCACCCGATGCTGATCGGGAAGGGTAGCGCCAAGGCTGCGTGGGAGGCGGTCAGGTTGCAGCATCAAGGCAACGACCGCGTGCGGGACACGCGCGTGCGGCGGCTCCGAACGGAGTTCGAGACGGTCGTCTTCAAGGACGGGGAGCGCATCGACGAGTTTGGCCTGAGGATCATGACCCTCGCGACCACTCTCCGCTCCCTCGGCGACACCTGCAACGACAAGAAAGTTGGGAGAAAGTTTCTCTCAGTGGTTCCTGGCCGTTTTGTGCAGATCGCTTTCTCCATGGAAACGATGATGGACCCGGCGGTGCTAACCATCGAAGAAGTCGTCGGTCACCTGCGCGCCGTAGAGGAGCGACTCCGGTGTCCAGCTGCTCCTCACCGAACAGCAATGGGAGCAAAAGCGGAGACAGGGCCGCGGCGGCGGCTCCAGCTCGAACCCGAGCGGCAACCGTAAAGGAGCGCAGCCCCAGAACAAGGCAGCGGCTCTACCCGCTGCTGGAGGCGACGTCGACCGCGAAAGATGCTGCTACTGCAAGAAAAAGGGGCACTGGGCCAAGGAGTGTCGTAAGAAGAAGAGTGACGAGGCCGCCGCAGTGGCGCACCTGACGTAGGTGGAGGAGGCGATGACTCAAGCCCTGCACTGCACATGGCCACCGTCATCGAGTTCACTGACGCTGCACCTCCACCCTCCGCGCCCTTCGTCACGACAGGTGCGGCCGC
The DNA here is from genome assembly GCA_012064385.1 of Puccinellia tenuiflora. NCBI lineage: Eukaryota > Viridiplantae > Streptophyta > Magnoliopsida > Poales > Poaceae > Puccinellia > Puccinellia tenuiflora. The sequence goes on along the minus strand of QRDG01000175.1, from coordinate 844,639 downwards.
ACTGCTCACGGGCGAGCAGGTGTATCTGAACGAGGAGCGCGCCTGTGTCGTGCTCTGGCGCTCAGCGCACGACACTGACGCGGCCTGGTACCTCGACACCGGGGCTTCGAACCACATGACCGGCGACGACACCGTCTTCGTAGAGCTGGACAGGAGTGTCTCCGGCAAGGTGCGGTTCGGCGACGGTTTAGTCGTTGACATCTGCGGACGCGGCACCGTGCTGTTTGCCATCGACAACGACAGGCATCATGAGTTGGCAAGTGTGTACTGGATACCGAGGCTAAAATCGAACATTGTCTCAATTGGGCAGCTGGATGAGATTGGTTTCCCTACCCACGTCGAGGGTGGTTTCATGACCGTGCGCGACCACGATAACATCCTCATCGCCAGGGTGCCGTGGACGAAGAACCGTCTGTACATCGTCAACCTGCAGATTGTGTAGCCTGTCTGCCTGGCAGCCCATGTCGGAGCTGAGGCGTGGCACTGGCACCTGCGCTTCACTCATTAGAGCTTTGACAGTATGGAGAAACTATCAAGGCAAGGCATGGTTCGTGGACTGCCCACCATCAGCCATGTCGAGCAGCTCTGCGAGGCCTACAACGTCGGTAAACACCGTCGAGCTCCGTTCCTTGCAACGGCCAAGTACCGAGCGACGCAGCCACTAGAGCTCATACACGGTGACCTCTGCGGCCTAATATCGCCGGCGACTCATGGCGGCAAGCGCTACTTCTTGTTGCTCGTCGACGACCACAGCAGGTTCATGTGGTTGGTGCTGCTCAGGACCAAAGATGAGGCGGCGGCGGCCATTCGGCGCTTCAAGGCACAAGCAGAGGCAGAATCGCAGCGACCTCTGCACGTCCTTCGTACGGATCATGGAGGCAAATTCAGTGCGCAGATCGCGGAGTCAAGCGCCACCTCACAACCCCCTATTCCCCACAGCAAAATGGGGTGGTTGAGAGGCGCAACCAGACCATCATCGGCGCCACCAGGAGCATGCTCGAGGCGATGAGTGTACCTGCTCAATTCTGGGGCGAGGCAGCATCTACGGCTGTGTTCGTCCTGAACAGATCTCTGACGCGGAGTTTGGAAGGGAAGACACCGTATGAAGGGTGTCATGGGATCAAGTCAAATGTACACTTTCTTCGTGTCTTTGGTTGCAGAGCGTACGCCAAGGAGACACGCCCGGGGCTGAAAAAGCTCGAGGACCGCAGTAGACCCATGGTGATGATTGGGTATGAGGAGGGGATCAAGGCCTACCGTCTCTTCGACCCGGAGAAGAAGCGCCTTGTCGTCTCCCTGATAACCCCCAAGAGCAGGGGATCACTGTAGCACCTCTCAATGTGAAAGTAGGGTATCGATCCACAGGAGCAAGAAGGAAAAGTTATCTATTCCCTACAACTAAAGTGTCACAAGTTTTAGTTGATTATGCACTAAACAAGTTTAACAAACAAGATGGTTGACTTAATGGATGGAGGTTTTAATGTAACAAAACAAAAATGTAAAAGTGTCCCAATCCTCTTCAATGCAAGAGGACAAGACAAAGGTGTAAACGGTGCTTGGAAATAAGGCCTAGGATCATACTTTCACTAGTGAACACTCTCAACAATAATAATATAATTGAATACATAGATATTTCCTCCTCATTATGCTACCCCGAACTATCCTCTGGTTGGATAACGAACACCAATCCAATGTGTAGGGCTACAAAAAGCACACCTTAAAGTTGCATTCCACATCTAGGGACACTTCATGCTTGTCACTATCCGCATCCAAAGATAGTACTAACAAACACCACAATATCATAGAGACATCCAACACAAATAATAACTCATGATAAGTATTCATGTAATCTTTAGCCTAAGAGCCACACACGGTGCACACACTGTCAACTTCACACCATGGAACAAAGGTTCATGTATTATAGTGCAAAGTTCATGTATGCATTTTATATGCATCAACATCCCCAAGCTTAACTCATGCTCGTCCTCGAGTATGGAAGTGATAAAACTAACATGAACTTTGCAATATAATAACAACATGGATATAAAAGATGATTGCTACTGCTACATAAAGTCAAATGATTCATTATTCAAAGAAGTAGCAATATGCAAACAGTTTATAAAGTGATATCAAGTATTCAATGCAAGGATGTTCAATGATAGTTCACAAAGTGTAACATAAAAGATAGTAATATGAACCACATGTATGCAATATGATAAGTAAGAACATCCTACATAGGTCATAGAGTGAAGATGAAAATCTGAATATAAAAGGTGGACACTTTGGAAAATATATATAAATGAGTAGAGGTAAAACATGCATAAGTTGCATCTATCCTCCAAACTATTCTACTTAAGTTATTGATTCCAATGGTAATACTTGGTGTCAAGCTCTCATTCCCCTAACATAGCATCTTGAATGATTAAAGTTTAATGTGAAAGCAAATATGAGTAGTGGCCTTGATAAAGCAAAGTTTAGATGTCTCATGCCCCTTGAATACAAATACCTACACCATGATTACTCAACTTGGGAAACAAAGCAAGTTTAAGTTATCTATCATTGTAAGTAAAAATGGTATTATCAAGAGCCTCAACTGGGGTACCTCTTGTCCCATGATATGGATCAAGCCCACATCAAAACAACAAGACAAACAAACATAATGAACAACCTCAACACCCTTTTTATTTACCACTTGATATAGCTTTTTATTGTAGGGTGTATCACAGAAAGTTCAAAATAGCATGTAAGTAAATTTACACCATGAATGATGCATGGCTTAGATTAGCGGCCCAGGTTTCTCTCTAACCATTTATACAAACTCATTTAAACTTACTCTATTTTCACATTATTTCACCATGATAGGCATCCATAAACAAAAGTACATGATATCAACTAAATAAATGATGGAACATGTTGAAAGCTTTGCATGTGACAGCACATATGGGCTAACTCCCAACCTTAAACATTTATCAAGCCACTATCATCATAATATTAATCACAATGGTTCATGTTTATTAAATGCAAGTAAAGTGTGCATCAAGTTCGCGAGAGCTTTTTAACCAACTTTTCCCATTACAATAAATAACATAATCATTTTCATTTAGAGGTATAGATAACACAAATAACATGATAAACATACTCGGAATAGCATAAAGCTAATAGGTAGATATGGTGGACTCACTGGAAAACTTTGGTTGAAGGTGTTGGAAACAAGTTTTTACTTGTTGGAATTTTTGGGCTAGCAAAAGGGAGAAAGATGACCATCTAGATGCATGCATGAGTGTCCATAGAACTAACTAATTAATGTCAATCAAGGTGAAATAACATACAACATCAAAACATGAATAAAAGATAGCTCATGATAAAACATTTGCAAATTATTACTCATAAAGAAGCTCATGAATCATGCAACTATATGTGTCATTAAAAATCAGCTTAGACATCCCTTTTCCCAATACAATAAAAGCATGCAAGATATTTCAACCCATATTTCTATTAGCTTTCTCATATATGAATGATAGTGGTGGTCTCAGAACAAAAATCAAACCAAAACAAAAAACAAATAAAAGACGCTCCAAGTTTATGCGATAAAGTGCATTGATAGAAAAACAGAAGTTAGACGTGTGCAAACCGAGAGTGTGTAGATACAGTGGGGTTGTCTTCACATCCCCAAACTTATGGTTTTCACCATCCTTGGATAGCTCTTGGTGCATATCCTCCAATCCCTGTGAAAAAAATTCAAAACACCGTTTCTCCCATTTCTTTTCTGTGGGGTGACATTAGTAGTGATAGACAAATGCATTGCTTGCTGCTTATAATCCTAAGACAAAAATTCATGTGAATGTCCAGAAAGTGTATAATGTTGTATGCCTATTAATAAACTCAATTGGATCAACAAGATTCAAGTTAAAAGTTCAAAACATGCATCAAACAATATTGGACAGAATCTGTCCAGAAAACTAACAGCAGCAAAACGTATTTTTCTACCTGACTTACACATGTCTACAAATTCTGAAAACATTCATGCATACAGAGGATGAAAAGTTGCAGTTACAATAAAAATATCAGCTCATTCGGAGTTACAGAATAAGAACTAAAAATCAAACATTGCACAGACCTGTGCTGGAATGAAATCTCCGCATGCAAAATAACAACTTTCTCAAACAAAATGGGTAAAACTTGGCACTTTATTAATTATTCCAGAAACTAAACTAAAAACTAAGTCTCTTGTTACAGCAAGAGGACACAAAGAAAATCAAAAATAAAAACAATCGGGTTGCCTCCCGTAAAGCGTTTTCTTTATAGCCATATAGTTAGGCTTACTTACTTGGTATCAAGATGGTTGGAGTGAGGTGGCTTGACATCCCCAAGCTTGAATTCTTGTACTTCTTCGAAACATGTAGGGTGAGCCTAGGGGTAACATCCCCAAGCTTGAGTGTTTGTCCCTCTTGATCATTGTTCATCACCCTCAACTCTTCCACTTGAAAATTTCTTTACACAAAACTCATCATAAAACTTGATTAGAAGGGTTAGTGTCTCCATAAATTAAATCCATATAGGTACAGCAAAGACATATCATGAGTTGATTCTAAACATTAACTACTGTTACTATGGTTGTGTATTGCTCTTTGATCAATAAAACTACACAAAACACAAGTAATGAGAGTAATGCAAAATAAAGACAGAATCTGCCAAAAACTGGACAGCCCGTAAAGAGTGAATTTTCAGAGGCACTTACGTTGCTAAAATCAGAAAATTTTGAACTAATGGAATGTGTATTAATAACTGAAAAATTTGCTGTCGTAAAATTTCAGGTCAAAATTCCTTTTCTGTAATTTTTAACATTTTTCGCAGTGAACCTTAGGAATCTGTTTTCTGGACAGCAAATCACTATTGTTCAATCCCACCTCTCAAAAGAGGTTATCTAATGATGCTCACATAGGAATAAGAATTGAAATGCAAAAGAGAGCATCAAGAGAAAAATATGAAACATATTTAAGTCTAACCCACTTCCTATGCATTGGGATCTTGTAAGAAAATAAATCAATGAAGCATATAGTAATTAGCATAGGAAGGTAAAGCAAATGCAACATTAAAACCTTCAACATAAAGAGAGGAAACATAGTATTATTCAGATATTTAGAGACATGTTTCCCTCTCTCATAATAAATTTCAGTGCCATCATGAACAAACTGAACAACATAAGTATCATATAAAACATTCTTGTCATGATTCACATGCATAAAAGTATTATTACTACTCTCCACATAAGTAAAATCCTTCTCATTAGTAATAGTGGGAGTAAAACTACCATAGCCATCATTGTAATCATCATATATAGGAGGCATATCATAATCATAAGAAATTGTATGCTCAATAGTAGGTGGACTGAAAAGATCACATTCATCATTATAATCATCATATATAGGAGGCATAGTATCATCAAAGCAAATTTCCTCCTCAAAGCTTGGGGGACTAAAAAGATCATATTCATCAAAACCGGCATCCCCAAGCTTGCAATTTTCCATAGCATTAGCAACGATGGCATTCAAAGAAATCATACTAATAACATAGCTACTAGCATGATTTTTATGCAAATAAAGTTCCATAGGTTTTTTAATTTTCTCTTCAAAAGCATCATGACCAATTTCAAGATAAATTTTATAAAGCTCTCTAATTTTTTTGTTGTTTTCCATTTTCTAATTTTTATGGGTTTTTGATATATGGATAAAGTGAATACAAAGCTGAAATTAAAGCTAAGAAAAACTTCACAACCAAACAAGTTAAAGAGGTACCTCCCCAAGCTTATATGATTGCAATATATAAAACAAGATAAAATAAATCTAAAGTCTAGTGCACACAAGAATAGGCGCTACGCTCCCCGGCAACGGCGCCAGAAAAGTACTTGATAACCCCCAAGAGCAGGGGATCACTGTAGCACCTCTCAATGTGAAAGTAGGGTATCGATCCGCAGGAGCAAGAAGGAAAAGTTATCTATTCCCTACAACTAAAGTGTCACAAGTTTTAGTTGATTATGCACTAAACAAGTTTAAGGAACAAGATGGTTGACTTAATGGATGGAGGTTTTAATGTAACAAAACAAAAATGTAAAAGTGTCCCAATCCTTTTCAATGCAAGAGGACAAGACAAAGGTGTAAACGGTGCTTGGAAATAAGGCCTAGGGATCATACTTTCACTAGTGGACACTCTCAACAATAATAATATAATTGAATACATAGATATTTCATCCTCATTATGCTACCCCGAACTATCCTCTGGTTGGATAACGAACACCAATCCAATGTGTAGGGTTACAAAAAGCACACCTTAAAGTTGCATTCCACATCTAGGGACACTTCATGCTTGTCACTATCCGTATCCAAAGATAGTACTAACAAACACCACAATATAATAGAGACATCCAACACAAATAATAACTCATGATAAGTATTCATGTAATCGTTAGCCTAAGAGCCACACACGGTGCACACACTGTCAACTTCACACCATGGAACAAAGGTGACTCCGGAAATCACATCAATAAAACCACTTGAATAGCATAATTCATAAGATAAAGAAGAGTACCATCTATGGATTCAACTAGATTACAAAGCTCATGATCACATAAAGATCACACCATGGGAGAGAGAGATAAACCACATAGCTACCGGCATGAGCCCTCAGCCCCGAGGGAGACTACTCCCCCTTCATCATGGAGACGGTGGAGATGTCATTGGGGGAGATGGAGATGATCTTGCTGTAGATGTTGATGATGAACACGCCGGAGGGGGTGGAGCCCTCCGGAGGTGGATTCCGGCGGCGTTTCCCCCCTCCGATCTTCTCCGGCGGCAGCCTTCTGCCTCTCTGTTTCTGGTTTTGTGTTTCTCCGTCGCCTCCTTCTGGAAAACGTCGGGGGACTATTTTTATAGTCGGTTTTAGGTCACGAGGAAGCTTCGGGAAGAAGGATCGGCACAAACGGAGCCACGAGGCCCAAAAGAGGTGGGCCCACAGGCCAGGTACAGGGGCCGCATGGGGCACCCTCTTTTGGCCCTCCGGCCTCCGTTTGCTTGCTTCCTTCGCTCCGAGGTCTTCCTCCTTCCAAAATAATGATCCCCGTAAATTTGCAGCTCATTATGACGTCGTTAAGGCCCTGAAATAAATAAGGAAAGAAATATGGGTTTTCTGCCTACGCAGGATTAATTCCATAAAAAGGGGAAATCATTATTAATTGCCAAAAATCATTAAATAATAGTAATATACCCCTTATATGATGCAAATATGAATGGAATATAAGTATTATAGTGCAAAGTTCATGTATGCATTTTATATGCATCACTCCCGTGATGTGATCTTTGAAGAGGGAGCAAGCTGGAATTGGGGGGAGCATGACGTCGGCACTACCCTCACTGTCGAGAGCCGGACTCTGTCGCAGCCGTTGTCAGTAGAAGCAGAGAAGATGAACATCGCGTCAGCACCAGCCTCCTCTCCGAGCCAGGCCCCGTCCTCGCCGCCAAAGGCCGCACCTGCTTCAAATGGGCCGCCAACAGTGGGCCGGCCCATGACCCCGCCATAGAGCCAGCCCATCCGACTCGTCTCGCCACTAGCTGAGGGAGCTGAAGAAAATCTGGACGCGGGCATTGACCCGAACGGCCCCCTCCGCTACCGCCCCTTCTTGGATCTTGTTAATCCCGACGTGGTGAACCCAGTGAGGGCGGAGCGCCTCCTCCTCACACCCACTGGAGAGCCCTCGACGCTCGCTGAGGCAGAGGAAGACGAGGCATGGCGCAAGGCGATGCGCGCGGAGCTGGAGTCAATCGAGGAGAACGGGACATGGACGCTGACGGAGCTCCCAAAGGGCCACAAGCCGATAGGCCTGAAATGGGTATACAAGCTCAAGCACGACGCTGTCGGCAATGTCCTCAAGCACAAGGCCAGGCTCGTCGCAAAGGGCTTCGTTCAGCGACCGGGGATTGACTTCGATGAAGTTTTTGCCCCTGTCGCGCGCTTGGACTCCGTCATGCTTCTGCTCGCCGTCGCCGCTCAATTCAAGTGGCCAGTGCACCATATGGATGTGAAGACGGCATTTCTCAACGGCGAGCTGGGCGAGGAGGTGTACGTCTGTCAGCCGCTGGGCTTCGTCGATGGCAAGAACTCCAACAAGGTACTGCGCCTGCATAAGGCGCTGGATGGACTCCATCAGGCCCCTCGAGCATGGAACACCAAGCTAGATGCTGTGCTGGTGTCACTTGGCTTTGAGCGGAGCGAGTCTGAGCATGCCATGTACACTCGCGGCAAGGAGGATACACGGTTTCTCCTGGGAGTCTACGTCGACGATCTCATTGTGACAGGATCGAGCTCCTAATAGATTAAGAAGTTCAAGTGGGAAATGTGCCAGAGATTCAAGATGAGTGACCATGGGCTGCTCACTCTGTACCTCGAGATGAACTAGGCACTTGGCTTGATCACTCTGAAGCAGACAGCTTTCGCCACCAAGCTTCTGGAGAAGGCTGGAATGGTAGATTGCAACCGCACGCTAGTGCCCATGGAGCCTCATCTAAAGCTGACAAAGGACAGCTCCAACCCACCAGTCGACGTCACCCTCTACCGGAGTATTGTGGGAGCTACCTCGTACACACAAGACCTGACATCAGTTTCAGCATTGGCGTGGTGAGCAGATACATGGAGGCCCCCACAACAGAACACATGAGTGCAGTGAAGCATTTGCTGCATTTCATAGCAGGATCGCTCAACGTTGGCTGCTGCTACGCCTCAAGCCCTGATGATGCTCAGTTGGTGGGCTACAACGATGCAGATATGGCTGGAGATCCTGATGATAGGAAGAGCACATCTGGGACTCTGTTCTTCTTCGGAGAGTGCCCAGTGTCCTGGCAGGGCCAGAAGCAAAAGGGGGTGTCGCTGTCCTCTTGCCAATCACAGTACATGGCAGCAGCTACCGCAGCATGTCAAGGAGTCTAGCTTGGGCGCTTACTTGGTGACTTGTTGGGATCAGCTCCTCTCGTCGCCAACATGTCTGTGGACAACACGTCTGCAATCCAACTGTGCAAAAACCCAGTCTTCCACGACAGGAGCAAACACATCGAGGTGCGGTATCATTTCATCATAGGCTGCATTAAGGATGGGACTGTGACTGTCGAGTTCGTCGGCACGGATGATCAGCTCGCTGATATCTTCGCCAAAGCTCTTGGACGAGTCAGGTTTCAGAAGATTTGCGAGAAGATCAAGGTCGTCGAGATCAAGTGAGTAAACTGCATCTCTTAGGGGGATATTGTTGGTTAAAGCAATGCAGTTTATTCACTCCTCTTGTTTCTGTTAGTCTGAATAAAAGTTCAGTCAGTGTGTGCCTGCACATGCTTGACTGACAGTAGCTAGGTTCAGTTTTTCTTTCCGTTGGTTTTAGACTAAGTCGTAGCCGCTGCTTTGGATGCTCGTGGGGATGGACACGACTTGATTCATGCAGCGAGAGTTTAGGGGTAATGGACCTGAGCGGTAGTGGGATGGCACTGCCCTGTAGGCTCGGTCTTTGATCCTAATTTCTAGCTAGTCGGTTGTAACCTGAGAATAAGAAGAGAAAGAGAAATAAGAAAAGCTGCAGTTGTTGTGCGCAGCGCAAAACCCTCGTGTCTCACTAGTGTTCTTGTTTTGATCCACCAAAATTGTTCTGCTCCATTGATCCTTGCAGGCATCAAATAGATGTATGATTCTCCAGTGGGCGCAGCGCACAGTGCCACGAGAAAGACTAAGCATAAGAAGTGTATAATTCCCAGTTTTGAGGGTGTAATTAAGAGATGCAGAACTAGACACTCATTAAATCATTATTGATATAACATGGTATAGCCTTCATTATCTACATTTCTTCACCAAATTATAAGTTATTTTAATAATTCAATGAAGTTCTACATGTCTAATTGCTTTTTTCTACACGAAAAGAAATCTCTCACATCTCCATATTTTTCTCAAATGTTGGCCTTATTATATTCGCCATATGTGCAGAAATGATTTTACAAAATAAGCTGAATTAGTATCATTAGGTGCCTATATGTGAGTCGTACCAAATGATATTTAGAAGCTTGGTTCATACAGTCATCGTAATTGCTACGAGGATAGTTCCAATCTTTATTTTCAGTATTCATTAATTAATTCATCTTATGTCAGGTGAAATATAACTAAATAGAAAACAAATGGGTATTTTTTTTCAAGGTTAGTAGATCTAGAGCAATTTGAATTGCATATTTCAGAAGAAAAAAAACTGTTATGTCATAGTACAATTCATTAGGGATGGACAAGAGCGGTGCATCACACAATCCAAATGGACTGATATGAACTTCCAACAATATTCAAGCCACTCCACACTTTGCCAGGAGTGTGAAATCCTACAAACCCTTTTATGTTTCTTCTGAATATGAGCGACTAATGCTTCAGGTGAACAGATCCAGCCATCCAGGCCAGTGTTACTCAGGTCTCATAGGTTGCGCTAACAATAACAGCACGTCAGTTCTCACGTTTCAGCAAGCGACTGAGAGATGGAGGCGACTCGTGCCATGTTGCAGGTTCAGGAGCATATGTCATATGGTTGGCGTGGAAAAGATGATCACCTTGGTGCTACCAACGGAAGTTCAGTGTAAATGGCTAACAGTACGGACTTTACTCTTCTGTAATCTGCAACCTGTAGAGGGTCTACAGCACGAGGCTTTGCCGAAGGATGCTTATTTCGTGCATGTTAATTTGCAGAGTTCGCCATCTTGCATGCATGTTAAGCTGCACCGATGCATGCAGCTCCTCTTGTTTCGGTTCAGCTGCTCCCGGGCAGGCTCAACCACTGTCTATCCCACTACCCCTTAACCTCACTACGGCAAAGCGGACATGTGAGCTCTACTGAGCGTGGATCATCACAGCTTCTGGGCTTCTGCATGACTTCATAAGCTGATCATTACAAGGACGGCATCATGCGGGAATTCGATGAACTGGGCAGCTATATTTCTTTTTATGCAAACTGGTGGTGGATATACGCAAGATATCTGGATTTATAATCAGTGCTAAAAAGTTCACATCCCTATTCCCTAGTGAATCTGAACGAGTACAGACCGCTCGCTGTCGCTCCCTCAGTCCCTCGCCGAGCAGGACGCGCTTCTAGCGTCTCGTGGTGATTCTTGCTCTCGGTTCAGTGGTGCCATGTCCTCCCCTGTTCTTCTTTTCTCTGGCTAACTTTGGGCCAAGAAAGGAGGCGGCACCATGGTCAGTCCGAACGAGGGCGCCGAGATCCAGTTCCAGCTTTCGCCTAGCGTAATTTTCGACAGATAAATGCTACACTTACGGATTCTGCATTACGGAATGACGTGTCTGTTACGGGCTGCCCCTAAGTACGATTCAGCAAGAAACATTCTGTAGGTGTAGTGTCATTGTTTCTGACAACACATCCTCCTTTCTTTCCACATTAGTTCAGGGGACCGGCCAAACCATATGTTACAAACTAGAGAATGATCAAGTAGCTAGACAACTAGCCCACCCTTTCCTGGCAGTAGTTTTTCTCACCAAACAATGATCAGTCAGCCAACACTATGAACTGGTCCCCTAAACTGATGTGAAGTCTGAGGCTGACCAACCGCCACATTGTTCTCCTCGCAGCAACCTCCTAGCTACACACTACCTGGAGAATGTTCACCCCAACACAATCCCCACACTAACAGACAACGAGGTGCTCCAATGGTGAGCCCCCCTCAGCCTCACCCTACAAAGACAAAACACCAGCAAAGCCACTAAAATACAGCAAGGAAACCTATATCTCTCCCAGCGGTTCACACTCTCCCTACAGACGGCGACACTAGATCCTCGGCTCACTGTTGCATTGCGCCGTGACACCGTCGTCCCCACAGCTCCCAACCCCCACCACCGCCGGAAACCCCAACCACCAGCACATGCGCGAGCGGGCGGAGTAAGCTCCACTCTCCCCTAGCTAGCTTGTCACCTTGCACTTGTTGCATTCCTAGCTCCGGTGGTGTGCTCCTGCTCCGAGTATTCAAAGACTTTGGTGGTGCCATGGCGTGGCGTGGTCCTTGGTCTAGCTAGCTACCACGCGTGCGCGGAAAGAGGTTGCTATAACGAGCGGGCTGACGTGCGCGACGGCTTGAACAAGGACTAGACTATTTTAGGGATGCCGTGGCTGGTTGGGGTTAGGGGTGTGTTCGGTTGTGGAACGGCAGGGAATGGAATGGAACCATTCCATTCCACGGTCACGGAACCGTTCCATCCCTGCGTTCGGTTCGGGCAAAAAAATGTCACGGAACCGTTCCATCCCTGCGTTCGGTTTTGGAACGGGAAGAATGGAATTACTTCTAAACTCGATTAATTATTCCTAAACACGATTAATTATTCCTAAACTCGATTAATTATTCGTAATCTTGATTAATTATTCCTAATCGTGATTAATTATTTTTAATCATGATTAATTATTCCTAATCTTCGATTAATTAGTGCTAAACTTGATTAATTAGTGCTAAACTTGATTAATTAGTGCTCAACTTGATTAATTAGAGAGACGCACTGTGCAATTCCACCCGTCCGGCCGAATCGGCCGGACCGGTCGGTTCCGCATATTGGAGGAATATTCCCTCCAGTGGAACCAGTGCGTTCCGTTCCATCCCGGAACCGAACACAAGAATCGTCCCGAGGAACGGAACCGTTCCATTCCATTCCCTGGAATTCCAGAACCGAACACACCCTAGGAGAATCGTCTGCCACCGACGCCTACATGTTTGACTAGGCGAAGGGAGATCTTGTGAGCAACAAAAGGCATATTTATCAGCTTTCAAATATGGGAAAAGGTTTGTGTATGTATATGAAAGAATTGGCAGAAATTTATCTTTGCAAATGTCGTTGCAAGAGCATTTGTGAGCATACAAATTGGTGTACAAAACAAATTGCTATGTCACAAGTTTCGTAACTTGTGTTATAGAAACCCATTTTTCATGATATTCACATAGGACCCAAATGGGAATACTTTTCGTGAAAACTTACTAGCATAAGTTTCTGCTCAATACGTATATGCATGGATATTTTTTACTTCCTCTGTCCTAAAAAGGATGTCACGGATTTGTCCAAATTTGAATGTATGTAGACACTATTTAGTATATAGATACATCCAAATTTTGACAAATTTGTGACATCCTTTTTGGGACGGAGGGAGTATAAGTTTTCGTGAGTAAGAAACATTGTTTCTCTCTTTTCTTATTAAATAGCCCTCCAGCTAGGTAAACTTCCCTACGTGGTTTTCTAAGATACGTTCCAGAGTGGAGCGTTACGGAAGACCTAACTGAGACACAAGGAAGAAATGAGACATGATATAGCTCCTTTTTCCCGCCAAATGCAAGAGGCAAATTTTAATGCATCTAACTGAAACTCTGCTGTTGAGGTTACCGTTGGTAGGACAAAATATTAAAGCATATGCATGGCAACAACCAGTCAACAATGTCATGCCTAACCACGGCTCTTTCCTCCAATTAGTTCAACACGGAATAGAAAATTCGGAGAGAGAAAACAGCGAAAATGAGGTACGTGACTCCAATGGTTAACAAAGAGAACTGCCCCCATCACTTCTCTTTTCTTTTTACAGGAGATGTGGCTGAAAGGGATACCAACTTAGAACTTCCAATTGAAAGGAACAAAATGCCCAGATAAATGTTGGAGGAGAAGGTCGGTGACCTTTCGCAGGTAAAGTCCCATCAGCTTTGTAAAAGCCATGATAGTAGCTTCACACCTATACGTATCAGCCTATCATGCACGTCAATCCCACTAATACACTTCAAGTCTTCAATCATTTTATTCTTCTAGTTAGTCAAATCAACCTTTTCATACATGTGCAAACAACTCGCAACAAAGTTATTAAAATTGCACAGATTGCCCACAAAGAAAACCGTGCCCCCTTGCCATTTAACCTGCAAGGTGTTACCTTACCATAAATTATTTAGATTCCATAGGGAGCTGATGATTTTATGATGTTTGGCAGAAGAGAGAGACCTGTCACTACAGGAAACTATGCATACGCCGACGGCATAGGGGTACGCCGACGGCTGCCGTCGGCGTAACAGGGCATCGGTGTAGGCCAAATTGCCGTCGGCGTATTAAAAGGCCGTCGGCATAGCTCTCCCTAGTGAGAAGTTAGAACTTACTGATATTAGTATCCTGTCAATCATATTAACCCCTGGGTCATGATATTACACTTTCTTGTTGTTTAAATTTTAAAAAATTATTTTAATAAATAACAATGATTATGTAATAATATTTTTTGAATAAATAACAACAAAATGAATTTTACTTTATTTTTTCCTTTTTACATTTAATATCTTTAAATCCGTAAATCGAAATTTGACAAATAAAATGTCTAAGTCGATTAGAAAAATGAGAGGAACTCAAATATGACATCCATATCATCTTTTGCGTCACATAAACATCAATAAACTTGCTATAAAAAAATATCCTCTAGCATGGAGGCAAATGATCAAGTTATGGCAATTCCCATGGCATAGTTTGTGATAAAGTTCTCATATTCGACAAATAGGTGTATCTTGGTATAGGAAACAATGGTTCCGAAGGTATTTTTCAAATTATTTTTATAAATATCATTTTCCTTTTTCTAAGTGGCAAAAATGATTTTTTTGTGAACCAAGTACAAAAAAATATGGTGCAAAATGGCACCCATCTAATTCTCACAAAGAGTAGTCCACATTTGATGGATAATCCCCAAGTATTAGGAATTTTCTTGATTTCTATCTAATTTTTCCTAGTTAAATGAGTTTATGCTGATTTTCTGAAAGTAATCCAAATTTGAACTACAAGTGTTTGATAGTTTGGTCTGAATTTTTTTAGAAAATCATTTTAAGGTACACAACTAGTGGTTATATCACAGAAACATCGATAGTTTTAGAAAATTTGACCTCTTTCGATGAATAGTCATGGTGGCCATTTTGGCCTTTTTATGAAAAAAATCAAATAAAGTGAAAAAAACCTCAAAAAAGATATCCTCTGGCATGGAGTCCTTTTATGTGACTAGTTGCTATGAAAAATGATAAACTTGATTTTTGACAAATTGTTCAAAAAAATCTTCACAAAAAGGTCTATCATGTATAAACATCTATAAGTTTCAAGCCAAATGAACAAGTTATGACCATTCCCACGACATATTAATTATTTTTATAAATATCATTTTCCTTTTTCTAAGTGGCAAAAATGACTTTTTTTGTGAACCAAGTACAAAAAATATGGTGCAAAATGGCACCCATCTAATTCTCACAAAGAGTAGTCCACATTTTATGGATAATCCCCAAGTATTAGGAATTTTCTTGATTTCTATCTAATTTCTCCTGGTTAAATGAGTTTATGCTGATTTTCCGAAAGTAATCCAAATTTGAACTACAAGTGTTTGATAGTTTGGTCTGAAATTTTTAGAAAATCATTTTAAGGTACACAACTAGTGGTTATATCACAGAAACATCGATAGTTTTAGAAAATTTGACCTCTTTCGATGAATAGTCATGGTGGCCATTTTGACCATTTTTTGAAGAAAAAATTAAATAAAGTGGAAAAAACCTAAAAAAATATATGGTGCAAAATGGCACCCATCTATTTTTCACAAAGATTAGTCCACATTTTATGAATAATCCCCAAGTATTAGGAATTTTCTTTATTTCTACATAATTTCGCCTAGTTAAATGAGTTTATGACGATTTTTTGAAAGTAATTTCTCCTTGTTAAATGAGTTTTTGTGGTGCAAAAGATGATATAGTTGTCATATTTAGATTACTCTCATTTTTCTAATCGATTTAGACATTTTATTTGTTAAATTTCGATTTACGAATTTAAAGATATGAATTATTCCATATTAAATGAAAAATAGAAAAAAAAACAATAGCTATGCCGACGGCACGCTGATGGTTAATCTGGGTGGACGGCCAGTTTGCTGGGCAGCCCAGTTCGGCCCCTACGCCGACGGCCCCGACAAAAAGTCGTCGGCGTAGGCGTTGGCCGTTGGCGTATCGCCGTTTTCATGTAGTGTTTGCTTCCCCATGAATGTAGAGCACACATGTGGTATCACTGTATCAGTGAGTCTTTCAAAAATTAAATATGTCAACACTTTACTACGCGAGATGTCGTAGAGGTTAGCACCATGACCTACAAGCATGTGGCCACCGGCGAACAAACATGTTCTTGGTGTGGCCAAACATGCCCCTTAGAGAAGGTACCTTCAATCTAATTCATATGGTGCTTAGGTTGGAAATCTTAGATGTTAGCACCATGACCTACGAGCATGTGGCCGTCGGCGAACCAACATGTGCTTGGTGTGGCCAAACATGCCCCTTAGAGAGAAGGTACCATCAAACTCATCCGTAAGGTGATTAGGTTCAAAAATAAATAAATTAAACTGGTGTTTTAAGGAAGAAACACGTTACTTGGATTGCCTCGACCTTATCATATAATTAGCCAAGACAGGTTCAAATTCATCATGTTAGGACTGATGAAAGAACATCTCTTAGTTTTGGTGATTTAATGACAACACATTTTGTGGGCTAATCATGTGTATTCAAGTGTCTTGACAGGATTCTTAGTTGAATTGGCCCAGAAGATGAAAAGATCGAAGACGGTGAAGAGAGTAGGTTTTCTGCCTTTTGTGGACCGGAAGTTCCGGCCCTTTGGGCGGAATTTCCGGTGGGCGGAAACTCCGGACTTTGGTCGGAAGTTCCGGCCAAACGCGAAAACGGCTAAGTCATTTTTGGGATTCCTCTCTGGAGGGGTCCCGGAACTTTTCCCCGGAAGTTCCGGCCTCCTGGCCGGAAGTTCCGGCCCTGGAAAATTTCCGGTGGAAATTTGGCTAAGTCATTTTGGGTTTTCCTCTCGGGAGGGGTCCCGGAGGTTTTGGGCGGAAATTCTCCCCGGAGATTTCCGGCCCACCGGAAGTTCCGGCCTCCTGGCCGGAAGTTCCGGACCCAGGCCGGAAGTTCCGGCTCTTAATACCGGAAATTCCGGCCCTGCGCTTTTCAAACGGCTAGATTTCCTGGAGGGGTATTTATACCCCTCCCCCTACCTTGGACCAGCTAGCTCTTGCAACTCTCTCTCCTCCATCACAAGCAAAAGCTCAAATCGAAGAGATCTCCCAATCCCTCCACCCAAATTCGTTGATTTTTGGAGGATTGAAGGAGAAGGCCCCGATCTACATCTTCACCAAGCCGTTCTTCATTTCCCCCTCATTCACTTGAGGATTTTCATTTCTAGGGTTAGCATTGTGTTACCCTAGAAGTCTTGTGCTTACCACTTGTTGTAATTGTGACAGATGTGTTGATTTGGGAGCCCCCAATTAAGTTGTGGGTGTGTGCCCCAAAAACATTGTAAAGGCTCCGGATTCCGCCTCGAAGGATTCCGATAGTGGAAGGTGAACCAAACCCTCGGGTGCGGTTCATCGGAGAATAGGGTGAGGCCTTTGTGGCATCTTGAGTAGGCCTCTTGTGGCGAGCTCACACCCCTCCAACGAGACGTACTCCCTTAAGAAGGAGGAACTCTGGAATACATCCTTGTCTCCGCGTGCTTCTACTTTTGGTTATCTCTTTCCCCTAGTTGTCTTTACTTGTATCGTTATTTGCCTAGTTGTTTTAGTTTGCTTCTCATATAGGTAAATTCACCGTAGTTGCATATCTAGAAAATTTACCTTTCGTGTTAAGCCTAAAATTGAAAAAGTATTAAAAATTGGTGTAGCACATATTCACCCCCCCCCCCTCTAGGTGCCCATACGATCCTTTCAATTGGTATCAGAGCCTTGGCTCTTAAGTTAGGCTTCACCGCCTAAGAGAGTATGGGTGACGGTAATGATGTTACGGGTGGTAGCACTCCTCCGGTGGCCATGGATGATCTCAAGAATTTGGAAACAAGCTTGACATCATCCATGAACACTCAAATGGATGAGTTGCGTGCTATGATGAGGCAACTCTTGAATGCAAACAAGCCACCCGCCACATCATCCCTAGAGGCTAATGCTTCTGCCGCGCATAGTGGGGAGGGCGAACAACACACTAATGAATCCCCTCCTAAAATTGATAATGGGAAGGAGGAGTACCATGGTGTTCCATTTAAGTACTCCGTCGACCCACCTATCCCGCATCCTCATATAAACAATAGGGGTGATCCACCTAAGTTTAATCCATCTTGTTTTTCTAACTGGCAATTTCTTATGAGATCTCATATCAAGAGCACGTCGAGCGAGTTATGGAGAATCATCGAAGTTGGCTTCAAGGCCGTCGACCCAAACAACATGACAAGAAGAGAAGTTGTGGAAGGTCAACTCAATGACTTGGCTCTCAACATAATTCATACCGCTGTGGGAGAAAAGCACATGTCTCACATTGAGCTTGCCACCACCACCAAAGAAGCTTGGGATATCCTCACTCAAGAGTTTGTCGGTAATGAGAGCATGCAAAGGAATAGATTTGAAGCCTTGAGCAACCAAGCCGAGGGCTTTTCATGATAGATCGTGAAGATCATGAAGAAATGTATCGAAGACTCAAGACACTTGCCACTCAATTTCGAGCTCTTGGTGTAACCTATGTGGATGATGCTTGGATCAAGAGGAAGTATGTGAGTGACCTTTGGCCGTTCGAATCCACCGACTTGAAGAGTCTCCAAGTAAGACACAACTATCACCTCATGTCATCTAATGAAGTCATGCAAGAGATGGCGGCATACAAGGTGGCCGCCAAGAACGCCGAAGATGCTCGAGCCCGAGCCATTGGAATGCATAGAGGATCTTCACTTGCTTTGAAGGCCAAGGTTGTGGAGCAAGACGATGATGATGAGGCTTAAGAAGATGTGTCACATTGGGATCCCAAAGAGCTTCAAGATACTCTCAAGGACTATGCGGCTCTCACATCTAAAGTCTTTTGGAAGAGTCCGTCCAAGGCAAGGGATTTTGTCAACAAGGGAAGTGGAAGAAAGGAGGGTGGGAAAAGAGTTCGTTCTTGCTACAATTGCCAAGATAAATATCACTTTGTAGCCGAGTGTCCGTTTGAGAATCGGGAACTTCATGGAGGAAAGCTTATTAGGAAGGATAAGTCAAAGGACACCCATAAGAAACCTTTCTTCAAGAAGATTGCCATCAACAAGAAGCCTCCAAGAATTGTATTGCGTGCTCAAGAAGAGTATTCATCCGGGGAGGAAGAAGAAGATCCCACAAATGAAGTTGCCGCCATTGCTATTGCTTCTTCATCATCTCCTTCCCTATTTGAATCCCACAATGAGAATGTCTCCAACTCCTCCGCAAGATGCTTCATGGCTAAGACCACCGAGGTATCATCTCCCTCCTCTCCTAAGGCAATGAGTAATATGGATGATGCTACTAGTCTTAAAATCAAAGAGGAAATAGTTGTTTTCGATCATTTTATCACTAACATGCAAGGTGAAACAAAGAAGCATGTTGAGACTCTTATGAGTCAATATGGTGAAGCTCAAGAAATGCTTGAGATCAAGGGTAAGATTGAAAGAGAGGATGCTATGGAAATTGCATCCTTGAAAGACAATCTTGAAGAAGAGCATGAGCTTAGAATTTCTCTAGAGCAACAACTAGAATCTATAGAACAATCAAATGATGTAATCGTTGCTAAACTCATTAAAAAACGTGATCATGCAATTGCTAAATACAAAGCATTCTAGACTAACCGATGAGCTAGAGAAGCTCTCTAAGGCCCACAAAGCATTGGAGAGTGAACTCTCTACCCTCACTAAGTCGTATGAACAATTTCAAGCTCAACCGCCTAAAAATGATGAGCCTAATTCCTCCACTCCAATTACTTGTGATCGTGCGCATATCATTGAGGAAAATGCTAGGTTGAAGATCAATCTTGCTAAGGCCATCTCCCTAGGTAAGAAACCTTTTGTAACTTCACAAAAAGGGAGAGTTGGTCTTGGGTTCGTTGAGGAGGAAAAGGAGAAAGAAAGCTTCATGAAGGATGCTAGAGCTCCTCAAGTTAAGAAGGCCAACGTTACTAGTGCTCCTCAAGAAAAGAGGATCCCTCAAGCAAAGAAGAAGGTCAACATTGCTAGTGGTGGTGCCACAAGGGGCAAAACCATTAGTGATGACTTTGCGGGAAAGACTAACCCCCACTATATTATATATGTTGATTATTATGGGGATGTCTATGCTAAGTTTATTGGTCCTAGAAATGTTCCTATTGCTCGTTCTATTTGGGTTCCTAAGACCCTTGTTGCTAACAAAAGAGGACCCATTGAAAAATGGGGACCTAAATCCAAGCAATGATTTCTTGTAAGACTATGCTTCCGGTGGGCCAAAATGGGTGCTTGATAGTGGATGCACAAAACAAATGACCGGAAGCAAGGAGTTAATGATGGAGTTGAGACCAAATCTAAATGAAGCAACCGTCACTTATGGAGATCGATCAAAATCCAAGGTATTGGGCTTTGGCAAGGTGGTAGTCGCTAAGGATATCACCCGAGCGAATGTCATGCTTGTCAAAGACCTTGGCTTTAGTTTACTTTTCGTTCGTGCACTTAATAAGATGGGTTTCGCCGTCTTCTTTGATATTGATGTTGTCATACTCTTGTGGAGCAAGACTCTAAAGGTCGCTTTCGTTGGGTATGTCGAGGATGATTTGTTTGTGGTTGACTTTTCGGGGGAAACCACTTCAAATTCGATGTGCCTATTCGGAAAGGCCGACAAGGGTTGGTTGTGGCATCGCCGCCTAGCCCATGTCAACATGAGAACTTTGCAAAGTCTTCACAAGGGTGGCCACATTCTCGGACTAAAAGAAGATATATCTTTTGCCAAAGATCGTGTTTGTAGGGCTTGTGTTGAAGGCAAGATACATGATTCTCCCCATCCTTCCAAGACTATCATTTCATCCAAGAGGATCTTGGAGCTCCTCCATGTGGATCTTTTTGGTGCCGTTCTCGAAGCAAGTCTAGGTGGGAAGAAGTATTGTTTGGTGATTGTTGATGACTATTCAAGATTCACTTGGGTCTATTTCTTCAAGTCGAAGAGTGAGACCCAACAAACCTTCATCGACTTCTCCATTGAAATGCAACGTCAACACAATGTCCCCATATTGGCAATTAGAAGTGACAATGGCTCCGAGTTCAAGAACTACACCCTCAATGAGTTTCTTAGTGAAGAGGGTATTCGTCACCAATATTCCGCAACTTATACTCCTCAACAAAATGGTGTAGCCGAGAGGAAGAACCGGACTCTTATGGATATAGCAAGGTCCATGTTAGCGGAGTTTAAGACTCCGTTAAGTTTTTGGGCGGAGGCTATATCCACGGCATGTCATTCATCCAACCGGCTCTACTTCCGCAAAGGGTTGAACAAGACCCCCTATGAGATCCTCACCGGCAACAAGCCTAACATCTCCTACTTCCGTGTCTTCGGTTGTAAGTGTTTCTATTTGATTAAAGGTTGTCGCTTAACTAAATTCGAATCTAAATCTCTAGAGGGTATATTTGTTGGTTACGGTGCCGAATCCCACACTTAATCTTGTAGTGTGGTGTTCAAGGAAAATGACGGCTCCCAAGTGGCACAATTTCATGTTTCCGATGTAGATGATGTAATTCCTCAAGAAGCCATAAGAAGAATGGGTGTGGGATTTTTCCACCCCGTTGAGGAACCCCTTATGGCGGATCGAGAAGGACAATGCCCTACTCAAGTGGAGCCTTCATCTACTCAAGAAAATCAAGCTAATGAAGAGCCTATTGCATCAACCCAAGAACAAGTTGAAGACCCTCAACCCCTTGATCAAGTTGCTATGCAAGAGCCCAACTCACCTATTCGTGAAGATAGCCATGATCAAGACCTTGCTCAATCATCTTCTTCTTAAAATGTTGAAGCCACGCCTAGTGATGATCAAGGTCAACCTTTCGGTCAAGACGGGGACCCAAATGATCAAGATGATCAAGTGATACCTCCAAGATGCAATGAGGATATCGAAGCCCGTCGTCGAGCTAGAGTTGCAAGAACCATGGAACTTCGTGAACATACTCTTGAGAAGGTTATTGGTGATGTGAGAGGCAAAGTGTCCACCCGAAGGCAATTGGCAAACTTTAGTGATCATCAAGCTCATATTGCCATGATAGAACCGAAGAAAGTGTCCGAAGCTCTTGAAGATCCGGATTGGTTGCAAGCCATGCATGAAGAGCTCAACAATTTCGAGCGCAATAAAGTTTGGAAGCTAGTTGAGAAGACAAAGGAGTGTCGCAATGTTATTGGCACAAAGTGGATTTTCATGAATAAGCAAGATGAACATGGCTTGGTTGTGAGGAACAAGGCTAGATTGGTGGCTCAAGGGTACTCTCAAGTTGAAGGCATTGATTTTGGAGAGACCTATGCTCCCGTGGCTCGCCTTGAGTCCATCTATATCCTTCTTGCTTATGCATCCCGTTATAACTTTAAATTGCAACAAATGGATGTTAAAAGTGCCTTTCTTAATGGTCCCTTAAAAGAGTTGGTGTTCGTTAAGCAACCCCCGGGGTTCGAGGACCCCAACTTCCCTAACCATGTCTACAAGCTTGATAAGGCGCTCTATGGACTTAAGCAAGCACCACGTGCGTGGTATGAGCACCTTAGAGAGTTATTGTTAGACCGTGGATTTGAAGTTGGGCAAATTAATCCCACTCTTTTTACTAAGAGGGTTAAAGGGGAGCTTTTCGTATGCCAACTATATGTTGATGATATTATATTTGGCTCGTCTAACAAAGCTTTTAATGATGAATTTTCAAATCTTATGACCGATAGGTTTGAGATGTCTATGATGGGCGAGTTGAAGTTCTTCCTTGGATTTGAGATCAAGCAATTGAGAGGAGGGACTTTCATTAGCCAAGCAAAGTATATTCAAGACATGCTCAAGAGGTTTAATATGGCCGATGCTAAGGAGAAGAAGACACCTATGGATACCAAATGCCATCTACAACTTAACCCAAAGGTTATAGATGTGGATCAAAAACTCTACCGCTCCATGATAGGTTCGTTGCTTTACCTTTGTGCATCTAGACCCGATATTGTGTTGAGTGTAGGTGTGTGTGCAAGGTATCAAGCGGCTCCTAAGGAAAGCCACATGTTGGCGGTCAAAAGAATCCTACGATATTTGGTTCATACCCCAAGGTTTGGTTTGTGGTACCCAAGGGATTCATCCTTCACTCTTCGTGGGTTCACGGATTCGGATTGGGCCGGTGATCAAGATGATAGGAAATCAACTTTCGGGGCTTTCCAATTCCTTGGTAGGTCCTTGGTGAGTTGGTCTTCTAAGAAGCAAAATTGTATTTCCCTCTCCACCGCCGAAGCTGAGTATGTGGCCGCCGCTAGTGCTTGCACTCAATTGTTATGGATGAGGCAAACTTTAAAGGAATACGGTGTCATTTGTGACAAAATGCCTCTTTTGTGTGACAATGAAAGTGCTATCAAGATCGCCTACAACCCGGTGCAACACTCAAGAACCAAGCACATTGAGATTCGTCATCATTTCATTCGGGATCATGTTGCCCATGGAGACATTGAGCTAGTATATGTGCCAACCAAGGACCAACTTGCCGATATTTTCACGAAGCCACTTGATAAAGCAAGATTCACTTATTTGAGGAATGAGCTAAATATCGTGGATTCGAGGAGCTTGGCTTGACCATCTTGCATACACACCTATAGGTTCAACTTCTATCTTGGTTTAGGTGTAGGCATGGATTTAGGGGGAGTGTTGTCCTAACTATTGGGCTCTCCCTCCCCCCATGATGCCTATATTAACGAATTCATTTGTCTACTCTATATTCAATTTCATGAATTGTGAGCTTAAAATGTTGAGTTTTGAGTGAGAACCCAAGATACATCTTCGCGGTGTCTCACTCTTTCATGCTCATATATGGTGGCTTTGGCCACCGACCTCCTCATGTGAGGAGTTGGCTCTTATTCGGTGTTCATTTGGTGTTTCTAGACCTATATGTGTCAATATGTGCGTGCCATGGAAAATCACTCGTAAATTGGCCTTTATCTTTGATTCTTGCAATCACGAGTGCCCTACCATTTTATGACAGTTTGATATCTTGTCCTAAGCCCCACCTTATCCCTGAACCATTGCTTTCTATCACTCGTGTCCAGTTTTGTGTGTGGCATTTTTCCTGGAGTTTCTCTGGCGGCAGGCCGGAAATTCCGCCCTTAGGGGCCGGAATTTCCGCCCCTTGGGGGCCGGAACTTCCGGTCTAAGTTTTTGGGCGCCTTATCGGGACGGCCGCGGGGTGAACTGGCTCGCACGAGCAGTTCTTCCACCCCCGCGCCTCCTCTTCTCTCTCCTGCCCAAAAGCACCCGCCGCCGGCCAACCTCCACCGGGCTGCCTCCGTCCCGGAATCCACCGGTTCTTTGCCGGATCCACATCTCCTCGACGAGGGGATCGTTCTCCACCGCTTCTTTTCTGCCATGGACGCTGGTAAATGCCTCTATTTTCGAATCTAGGACGAACTCACAATTCGTTTAACCTAGTTGATTTTGATGGAATTTGCCAGTTTCCTTTGGTAGAATTGCTCCTATAGGCTAGACCTCTCAGTACATAGCAGTGATTTGAAAGTGGTTTACAATTTCGTTCGGATTCAACGGAATTTCCGCTTGCTGCACAATGCCGGAACTTCCGGTGTGCAGCGACCGGAAATTCCGTCCGTCCGGAACTTCCGCCCTGTTGGCCGGAATTTCCGGTGTGAACCTGAATGAAATTTCTACTTTCCTCGCACTGCTATTTCCTTTTGGTCACCCGGACATGAGTGCTTATCTATGCTTTCCTGTCTTTCTATTCATCTTCTTGCAGGTGGTTCCTCCTCCTCTCGTCGTCGCTACAAGCGTGCGGCCTCTTGCACTCCTCGCCCTCACTCGGTTGATTTCGAGTCCGAGTCTGATCAGGAGACTTTGGCCTCACGCTTTACTCAGATTGATGACCAAAGGAAGAAGAAGAAGGTTGTGCAGTTGGCGTTCAGTGAGATGAGAAGAAGTGAATTTCTTGAATGGCGCAATACTAACTTTTATGATCAGCCCCGTGACCTCTCGATTGACAACTGTTTTTGGTGCTATGATCGAGAGCTTCTGTTGAAGAAGGTTTATGCTGAAATGTCTGAGAAGAAGAAGGTTTGTCTAATGAAAGCCATTGATTTTGCGCATCTCGTGAAGAAGCTGGACTACTTTGGGACTGCTGTTAGGGTTGTGGACTGTTTAGGGCTGCGACACCTCATGGAGATCGAATGCAACTATAATGTGGTCCTTGTTCAGCAATTCTATGCCACTGTGGTATTTGATGATGATGTCAATATTGGTATGACATGGATGTCTGACACACATAAGCTCTCCTCCACCTTCAGAGAGTTTGCTGGTATTCTTGGGTACCCCTTCACTGGATCTCACCTCAATGAGGGGTCTCGCATGCATCAAACTGGCTCTGAATATGACAAGTCTAAGTTGAGGGAGCTTTATTCTGATGAGCGTAAGGTTGGGACCACCTCCGGTCTTCTTCCCTTGTATGATATTCTTTTGCGCATGTTCCGAGAATCAATTGCTCCTAGTGTCAGAAATAATGATGCCATAAAAGGAGGGCTTGTGAACCTCCTTCACTTTGCTTTTGAGGCAGCCTCTCTTGGTACTCTACGCCCCAATGCGTGCCCTGTTGATGTGATGGATTACATTTTCGAAGAAATGTATGATTATGTGCTTCACAAGAAAGTGCCTCCGTATGCCCCCTATGTGATGATGTTGATCAAGGCCAAGTATCCTTTTGAGGCTCCTCCGGAGGACATTGATGTCAAGCTGACTTGTGAGACCCATGGTCGGGTCAAGATGAACAGGAAGAGTGCTCATCTCACTGCCACTGCTTCTGGCAGCCGTGCCCTTGGTGCCTCCTCTTCAGGCCACCGTGCTCCACGTGTGTCTCGTTCTCCTGCTAGTGCTCCTGGGAGCTCCAGTGCTGCTGCGAGGTCCCCCAAGAAGAGGCCTTGGATCAAGCGTGCTTTTGAGAAGCTGTTTTGTATGAATGTCCACATCCACAAGGAGAATTATTCTGCTTATTGTGAGTGCCAGATCATCGTGGAGAATCAGCAGAAGATTATGGCTCATCTGAACATGCCTCCACCTCCACCTGAGCACACCATTCGGCCCCGCGTACCGTATAGGAACTGGAACAACAAGCATGTGGATTGGGATCACTTTGTACGATGAGATTTAGACCGGCAGTGAGGCTGAGGAAGAGGATTCCGAGGCCACGGAGTCGGAGTGATCTCTTTGGGATGATAGCATCGCTCTTTTCCCCTTTTTGGTGTCTTGATGCCAAAGGGGGAGAAGTAGTTCTATTTAGGTTGTCGAGGGTGTTGCATGGGTGGGCACAAGCTCTCGTGTTTCATTCGTTCTTATGAGCTTGTGCCTGTGTATCTTTGTTTTATCCGTTGAACTCTATGTGTGGTGTAAGACATGCAACTTGTTGATCTACTTCGTGTGAACTCTATCTATTTATGTTGCTATCTTTATCTTGGTTAAAGCATGCTTATACCTAGGGGGAAGCTTCGTGTTCTTGTTGCTTTAATTATATTGTGATTTGTGTGTTGTCATCACTCACCAAAAAGGGGGAGATTGAAAGAACATCTCTTAGTTTTGGTGATTTAATGACAACACATTTTGTGGGCTAATCATGTGTGTTCAAGTGTCTTGACAGGATTCTTAGTTGAATTGGCCCAGAAGGTGAAAAGATCGAAGACGGTGAAGAGAGTAGGTTTTCTGCCTTTTGTGGACCGGAAGTTCCGGCCCTTTGGGCGGAATTTCCGGTGGGCGGAAATTCCGGCCTTTGGTCGGAAGTTCCGGCCAAGCGCGAAAACGGCTAAGTCATTTTTGGGATTCCTCTCTGGAGGGGTCCCGGAACTTCTCCCCGGAAGTTCCCCCGGAAATTTCCGGTGGTCCGGAAGTTCCGGCCTCCTGGCCGGAAGTTCTGGCCCTGGAAAATTTCCGGTGGAAATTTGGCTAAGTCATTTTGGGTTTTCCTCTCGGGAGGGGTCCCGGAGGTTTTGGGCGGAAATTCTCCCCGGAGATTTCCGGCCCACCGGAAGTTCCGGCCTCCTGGCCGGAAGTTCCGGACCCAGGCCAGAAGTTCCGGCTCTTAATACTGGAAATTCCGGCCATGCGCTTTTCAAACGGCTAGATTTCCTGGAGGGGTATTTATACCCCTCCCCCTACCTTGGACCAGCTAGCTCTTGCAACTCTCTCTCCTCCATCACAAGCAAAAGCTCAAATCGAAGAGATCTCCCAATCCCTCCACCCAAATTCGTTGATTTTTGGAGGATTGAAGGAGAAGGCCCCGATCTACATCTTCACCAAGCCGTTCTTCATTCCCCCCTCATTCACTTGAGGATTTTCGTTTCTAGGGTTAGCATTGTGTTACCCTAGAAGTCTTGTGCTTACCACTTGTTGTAATTGTGACAGATGTGTTGATTTGGGAGCCCCCAATTAAGTTGTGGGTGTGTGCCCCAAAAACATTGTAAAGGCTCCGGATTCCGCCTCGAAGGATTTCGATAGTGGAAGGTGAACCAAACCCTCGGGTGCGGTTCATCGGAGAATAGGGTGAGGCCTTTGTGGCATCTTGAGTAGGCCTCTTGTGGCGAGCTCACACCCCTCCAACGAGACGTACTCCCTTAACAAGGAGGAACTCGGGAATAAATCCTTGTCTCTGCGTGCTTCTACTTTCGGTTATCTCTTTCCCCTAGTTGTCTTTACTTGTATCGTTATTTGCCTAGTTATTTTAGTTTGCTTCTCATATAGGTAAATTTACCGTAGTTGCATATCTAGAGAATTTACCTTTCGTGTTAAGCCTAAAATCGAAAAAGTATTAAAAATTGGTGTAGCACCTATTCACCCCCCTCTAGGTGCCCATACGATCCTTTCAACTGAGTTTAACAAGCCAAGTTAATGAGTAACTTATTGAACTTGTTAAGGCGCCATAAACCTGAATTATGTCATTGAGTCTGGGTGATTTTATTTTTCAACAAGGCACCATAAACTGGTTTGAGGCTGGTGATGCCCGCCGAATGTGGTCGAGCAACACACCGTAATCCGAGCTAAGACCGGTGAAACCCGGTGACTCTTTTGTTCGGAAAGATGTTGTAAATCAGGTTGAGACAAATGAAACCCAGTGACTATGTGGTCGAGCCGGGCGTCGTAAATCGAGTTTCGGCCAAGTTAAAATACTAGGGGCCTCTTTGAATTGACAGATTTTCATAGGAATTGTGTAGGATTTCAATCCATAGGAAATTAATCCCTAAGGAAGCCATTTGGATCAAAGGAGTGACACCTCCAAAATTCATATGGATTGCATTCCTACGCCTTAATTCCATAGGAATCCAACATCCACTCCAACCTCTTCTTTACACTCATTCGACAATTTTTTGATTACATGATTATCGAAATTAATGTAGGGATAGGAAAAACACATGAGCGAGCTGTCATGTGAGCTGGATTCCTACAAGATTTCAAAATACATGAATTTCTAGATCATGTTGATATTTCTATGGTAGGCTCAATCCTATGATCGAAAGGGATTGCATAGGAAAAGTTTCTAAGGATTGAAATACTCCAAAATTTCTTTGAAAATCCTAAGATCCAAAGAGGTCCTTCATGTAGGACTTTTCCTATGTTTTTCCTATGTTCCATCCAAATGACAAATCTTGCAGCTTTCTCGTGTTTTGCAATCCGTGTTTTGCAATCTTGTCAAATTCTTGTATCTCTCCTATTCACGTGTTTCTAGATCTTGTGATCCATAGAGGCCCTAGACGTTTTCTCCAAAGGAAGAACGTCCACCTCGAGACCTGTAATAATGCTACAATGAACGGATAGTAGAAGGAAAGTTTGCATCACCTCTTTTGAAGTTGCCCTATTGTTGGTAATTGCTGGAATTATGGGTGCATACAAAGGATTAGAAACCTATGAATGATGGGAAGCTCTTGAAGATGTCAAAGAGAAACTTAATGTCCCTTTTACATGTAGCTCGTCATTGTAGCTGCTTGATGTATTTGGATTGCTATAAATATTAAGATCTATAGAAATGAGGATCATACATTTCAAAATTAGAAAAAGAACATTTGTATGGAGAGCTAGCCTTGGTTGGTCATAGATCTAGAGTCAGTATGCCTCCCAATTCAAAGAATGCCTTAGTAATTAAACTTAGTATGTTTATATTTTTTATTTACTCGTCCTTGTAACCTTTGTGCATAACTTATTAATATTAAGATAGTGGTGGGGATTATATCCAATGTCTCGCGAAAAAACAGTACTTGTCTAATGCTATTTACATCGTACATGTTTTACACGATTTAACCTTGACCATTCATTTGACTAACAGTGCATGGGTTATTTTTAATGAAAAAATACACCGTTGGAAAATATAGAATACAAAGTTAATTGTACAATTTTCATAACACATAGATCACATTTCATTGATCAAATTTGTGGTCAAAATTTAATCTCTAAATATGTGGGCACAATGTAAATAAGGACACATGGAGTATGGGAAATAGAGAAAGCTAAAACCAGAGTACCATCTCCACAAATTGGGCTGCAAAATGTCTACATCTTTACCATTTTAGGATAGGAATATTTGAATGACGACACACTCGTCACCGAGGGATAATTCCCATGTTGAAATGCAAAAAATTACATAGCAACGCACATGTTCATATGTTCTTGTCTCCCCTTTCAAAGTGTTCTAATGATCCCAGCCGAGATACATACAAAATATGTTCTTAGGAGCTTAACATGGAACATAATGCAATATTTCCTTGAAAGCTTAACAAAGATAAACAATAAAATATGTTTTTGGGAGAATAACTGAGATACATAATGAAACAATATGGCACGGATTCAATTCATCTCCTTTTGGATATGTGTTTTCAGCCTCTCCCATTTAGAATCGTACACCATGGGCTTGAAGAAAAATATTGCCAAATCATACAATTTACCAAAAGAAACTTCGATGCTACTTAAACCACCGGTCTTGTTGTTGATCGAATTCCTCAAATTTTTAAGTAGCCTGACACTATCTTTACTAATGGTAGGTTTGTTCCCCGTGAAACACATATCCAAAAGGAGATGAATTTAATGTGTGCCATATTGTTTTTGCAAGGATACATATCTTTTTGTGTATATGCGACAACATGAATGAGTAAACGATATATTAAGCCTTTGTAACAAACTATAGAAGATATATGCACAACTTATTACTCGGGGATGTATTTGGATTGGTTTCCAGAATATAAAATTGGTTAAAATATAGGATCTATATGCAATTTCTTGATATGTGAAAATTACTTTTAATTACATTGCTTGGGCGTATTTTTAAGGAGGTAAGGCCTCTTTGGTTCAAGGTAATTTGAAATAAATTTCGCAGAATTTTAATCCATATGTTTTTTCTTCTATAGAGTCCATTTGGTTGAAAGGAATGAATTGTCAAAAATTTGTATTGGGTCATCAAAATTTTAAAACTTAGCAGCAACAAGAAACACACGTGATTAAGGTCAAGTATTGTGGATTTGGTAATATGAGTTTTGGGATGGTGCACATAAAATAAACATAGATGACCGAGGAGAAAGACTAGCGAGAGTTAGAGTGAAAGTTCAAATTATCCAAAGTTCTTAATGAAATCCTACAATCCAAAGAGGCTCTACAATTCCACGGGATTCACATCAAGAGTTTTCTCGCAATCGGAGGATGGCCGCACAACCCGCTATGCCAACTGTGCAATTGCCAGGGCGAGACGACCAGACACATCTTGTTCGAATGCAGGTTTTCGAGGCGCATTTGGCAAGCGGCTGCAACTTGGCTTTCATGTCCTGCCATGCTTCATGACTTGGGCTCGGGTCGTCTAACTGTTCTCCAGTATTGGCATTCCACTGTATGTTCTCAAGGATTTTTGAAGTAATTCCACTATGTGCATAAAACCTTAGGATAAAAAGTTGCCGCATCATGTTTGCTTCTCCTATATCAATATAAAAGGCAAAACTTTGCCGCGCTTAAAAAAACATGAAGAGTTTAGACCTCTTGAGAAAAAAAAACGTTTCTATGATAGCTATAACATGCACTCAGTCTCTATAAGAAACTAGATGATACCCCGCACGTTGCTGTGGGACATACGGTTTGCCATGAAATCAACTTTGAGATGAAATGATTCACAAAATAATCATAAGTGGAATGTATTGAAGATCATGCTCCCATATTAGCGAACATGAACCGAAATTCATATGGAGCTAACTGTACTAAATACTATTACACATGCATAATTTGAAAGCCTGGCGTTAGATGTCCTTGAAAAATCTAATGAACACTAGATACAATAACTATACGTGATCAGAAATGACTTCTGAAAGCCATTTAAATAGCATAACACTTGGTATCTAAATTCTCACCTAAGACCCAGAAGCACCTTACATAATTCATATTGCTCTTTCTCTCTCACACATACCGAATTGGCCTCTTCAAATGGAGGCGCATATATGCAGCTGCTTCAGAGAGAGAGAGAGAGGAAATCATGTATTGTATTTAGGGGGTTATAGCAATATACAGTATGAACTGAGTCTTGAGGCCACTTGTGGGCTTTCTCACCGCCGGAACCTAATGTTCGTGAACAACATCATCTGTTTCGATTTCCGCACACCTGCAAGAACCACCCCAGAATTAAAACAATATATGATGACGTGTTCCAAGCAAACAACCAGGCAAGCAATATAATTCCCTTGCATAGCAAAAAAGAACTGCCACATAAAAGCAATAGCCAAGAAGAATCTCTTACAAACTTCGTGATTTCTAATACCAAGCCTGCTAGACATGAAAGCAGGAACTATAAACTAAATTAGTATAAGATTTGGAAACATACCAGAAGGATTTTGTCACTCGGGATGATGTGTGCCCGTCGTATTTTGTCCAGGAGATGGCCGCAGTATGCTCCCCGCTCTATTCCGTCGACACAGCCACCGCCACGCTCCTCACTCCTCAGCATTCTCTCCCCCACACAGCCGCCATATGCCATATCCTTCTCGTCTCTTCTTCTCGAATTGCCCAAGCAGCAACATGCGGAAAGGAGCCGAGTGGCGGAAGGCGGAAGGGATAAGCCGGCACCCGGCGGCCTGGCGCAATTTGGCGTGGACTGCCGAGCACGGGAGTAGGCGTCTAGCACATACGGCAGATTTATTACCTGAATCAAGAAGATGGAGCACGGGAAGCCGGACTGGTTGGGAGTTAGAGGGAAGTGGAAGGGGAACGGGAGGTGAGCGGTTGCGTTCGTGCTCGTTTTTTCTGGGAGCTGAGGAGCTGAGGAAGGTGAACCAACCCCAACGGGGATGGAGTGTGGGAGATGGAATCCGTAAAAGCTGTAAATCTGACCACGTGTGGTAAATCGAACGGATAAACGAATTTGTGGTGGATTGTGGGAGCAGGAAAATAAGGTAGCGGGGGTTTCCCATTTAGATATAGAAGATTCAAATGTTATTCATGTGTTGTGATGAAACAACTTCTATTACCGACTAATGTATTTATGGTCTCCGTAAGAATTCATTAGCCATGTTTTTTTTTTGACAATCAATACCATATATATTTATAGCAACAAATAGTACATGGTAGAGATACATAAGCTGACTCCAGCGATTACAAAATAAAATCTAAAAGAGGCACGCAGGTTACCAACTTTTTATCCTAAGGTTTAGGCACATACTGGAATTACTTCAAAAATACTTGAAATTGTGTCCGTATCTATATAAATTTCGAAAGTTAACTGCTTTATTCAAATGGTTACAATTTGCCTATATGATATTTTTTACTTCTAAAAAAGAAGGCAACCAATATCCCACTTCATTAATGTTTACGATCTTCAGTAGTATAAATACAATTAATTCCTGCGATCCTGGCAGGAGTAATAGCCTACAATATATTCGGAGATCATCTCAAGAAAAAAAGTTTAGCAACACATACTAGTACGCACAGAGATATGCTCGCGCAGTCACGCCCATCCAGGGAGGGCGGCGACTTTTTCCCCCGGCACGTCTCCTCGATAGCCTCAACGACAACGTACGAACGCCCAGACAAACGTCTCCATCCGTTGGACGGACCCACGCAAACACTGGCTGGCTGCAGCCTTTTGGCAAACCGAGAAGCTCCACCCCCAGCGCCACTGACACCTGGGCCACCGTCCGCCATTGGACATGGCCGCATCTGTTTTTCGTGTAGCAAAATTCTCTGACGCAGGGCATGGCGCGGACGGCCGGACGGACACATGTTTTGTTTGGTGGAAAGAAAAATGAATTGCACCGACCGACGTCATGCAGGCTAGAGTCGTTGTCACGGTCCATCTATCTATCTATCTCGTGTTTGCTCTCTCTAGAGAAAAAAGATTTGCCAAAGAAAGTGGGACCCAGAACGAGACCTACTATCTTTCTGAATTTGTATCTGAAGTGATATCACCAGGGGGGGAACCTGTTAAAAATGGTAGTATTGCTAGGGAAATGGTGCTCGTCCTTTGTTTTCATACGCCGAAAGGAACGAGTATCGCCATCATATGTGCAGGAATGACGTGAACGGGGCCATGGTTCCAGTATGAAAGTGATTTGGTTCTGCTGTCATGCTATGCTACAACAGAAAAGATGACGCAAACTGTTGAACAATATCGTGTCAAATTCAGAATTGAAAATGTGCGGCGATTCTGACCCATCAAACTTGGAGAGGACGATCTTCCCAGATTATGATCTCAAAAAAAGTTTGATGGTAAACCACACCGATGATGATCTTCTCAGGAGTAAATTCGAAGTTAAAAACGCCATTTTTCCCTCGCTAGCCTAGACCGGCCGCGCGAAACCTGGGAGGGAGAGGCAAAAGCGCAGTGCTTTCCCGCGAGATCCCTCTCCCACACGCGCGCGCCCCGCATCGGACGGCCCGAAAAGCAACCGGCCAGCCGAGCCGGCGCGAGCGAGCGCACGGCACCCGCCGCCGCGGCGCCGCCGGGAGAGAAAACAAAAAAAAAGGAAAGGAAAAACGGCCGTTACTAGCGCCTCCCTTGGCAGCTTCTCCCCCCTCACGTTTTCCGCTCGCGCCTCGGCTCATTCCTGCTGAATCGGACGCCCGCCTCCTCGCGCGGCCGCATTCTGGAGCCTTCCGCCAGCCGCTGCTGCCGTTACTGCTCGGGGCAGGGCACAAAAGGGGGGGCGCCGGGCGGGCGGGTGCCCGCAACCCTAGCTCAATCTCTCCCCTTCTGCGCGTGGCGGCGGAATTCGGACGCTCCGGGTTGTGCGTGCGAGCTGTGGCGGCGGCGGCCGTGAGATCTATGCGCGTGGGCGGAGCGGGGGAAGGAGTGGAGTGCGAGCTTGCGTGCGAGTGATGGCGTCGTTCGTGGCCGCGGTGGTGGCCGTCGCGGTCGTGGCCCTCGCCACCGTGGCGTGGCGCTGGCTGCGGTGCGCGGCCGAGCGGAACGACGAGGTCCAGAGGCTGGCCTGGCTCGCGTCGGAGGAGCTCCACCTCGCGGAGCGCGAGGCGTACTACTACGCTCACCACGGCTCGTTCGGGCGCGCCGCCGGCGTGACGGAGGATTCGCCGCATATATGGACGGCGCCGGAGGTGGCCTCGCCGCCGCGGGTCGAAGAGGAGGAGGAGGAGCGGGAAGCCGCAACGGACCCTTCGGCACCGCCAGCGGCCGGGAAGAAGGGGTCGTGCGCGGTGTGCCGCAGGCCCACCTCCTTCAGGTGCAAGCGCTGCAAGGGCGTCAAGTACTGGTTTGTGCGCTCCTTCCCGTCCTAGCTACTCTTATCTCCGATGCAATTCATGCCGATTATATGTTGCGGCATTGAGCAAACTAGCATGGTAGGCTTGTGCCCTGCCAAATACTGCACGCGGATTGGAGAATTATCTGCTCAACACAGACAGGTCTGAATCTGCATTGCCCGCGTAATGTTTGATTCTCAGTAATACGCACCAGCTTACAGCAATTTTCACTTGATCAACTTAGCCCCAGTTTCATCAGGCATTGCTCACATTCCGGTTCAATCGTTCAAATCATTGAACGCATTTTATGCCGTTCAGTTCAGCAATTTTGTCCAATGAAGAGTTGCTTTGTTGAAAGCCAGATGCTATAAGGGATTTAATACCACTTTTATGTCAATGCTGGCCCTGATCAATGTTTCCAGATCATGGGGTT
Organism: Puccinellia tenuiflora; assembly: GCA_012064385.1. Taxonomy (NCBI): domain Eukaryota; kingdom Viridiplantae; phylum Streptophyta; class Magnoliopsida; order Poales; family Poaceae; genus Puccinellia; species Puccinellia tenuiflora. Next base: position 809,410 of record QRDG01000175.1, on the reverse strand, counting down.
GGTAGAGTTTAGCGTCGGCACTATGTGCGGATGGTCTCGTGACCTTCTTCACATTAGGCACATGAACAGGCCCAGAGACAATCTTCAATAATGCAGACGGCTTGCAAGACAACTATATTATTTGGAGGACCCATTACTTGTATTGTAGGCCAGTGTGAAATATGAAGTTCTGTTCTTGAGCTCAGTTTATATCCCATTTTCAGTGGAAGACTAAGTATCTGTTATTATATTAACTTGAGTACTTCTCCAAGTCACCAACTGTCTGAAACAGTACATGAAAGAAAGAGATCCACTGCATCTCGTTAAACCTTAATAGTTGTACATAAAATTTGAACTTCATCACATGTGCTTTATGTGCACCTTTAGCCAACAAAAGCATATGTATATAAAATACTGCATTGATTTTATCAAGTTGGTTTTGTGATAGTCTATTGCTTTAGCCGGATAGTTATTGCTCTCAAATTCTTAACAATGATTGTCCCATTCACTAATTATGCTCATCTTTGAATTTCACTAATTTTAATGTTTTCGAGATAGTATTTTGAAGACTTTTACCAAGTATGTGGCTACATGAAACCTGTAAAATATCTTCAGAATTGGCCACTGCTCGAACAATATTCTGCATAAATTACAAATGGTAACTGCCTTGGTATGTTATTGATTCACATCTTAGACTGTAAGATATATTGTATCTCGTAGGGTATCAGTATAAGGAAGTTAGGACCCATTGTCCGAGCAGTTGTTAATATTGTGTGTGGTATGATGAATCCTACTATATATACTCTTCTAGTTCCTTAACTTTCCTTTTTATTCGTTGCAGTACCGTCAAATGCCAGATAGCGCACTGGAGACAAGGACACAAAGATGAATGCCATCCACCAAGTGTTGATGCTAGGAATGACAGTACAATAAAAGCTTCATTGACGAAGAAAGAAGTTGAATGCAATAGCTCATATGAAGAAAGTGTGGTGGGGGGACTAGAGCCAGGAGTTAAAATAAAAAAATTCGTCGCTGCTATGCCTGAATCTTCAGAGGAAAACTGTGCTGCGAAGTGTTTAAATGACGAAAGCAAGGAGACGCCCTTTGAAAAGGCATCCAATGCTGAACATGACAACAATAGGACCGCAGAGGCTTCTGAACATGACAACAATAGGTTTACATTTCCTAGCGTTACAGGGCATGCAGAATCTGCTGATTGTTCAAGTTTTCCAACTTCTGGTAAAGCTTGCAAAGTCAAGGATGCTTCTTTTAGTCAAAATGACTCTCAGTCTCACATTCCAGCAGACAACTCTAGTTCGCAAGCTGATAGGTCTGCTGGGTTGGAATCTGAACTGGAGCAAAACAGCAAACAAGCTCCTTGCATAGATAACCTTAAAAGCTCTAGAAGTTTGCCATCAATGTCAAATCTTGACAAAGTTTCTTCCGGTCGTGCTGGAGCACACTTCGCAACGGCTGATCCATCTAAAAAGGAAGATAATATTACTGAAATTTCTGTGAGATTGGAGAGTGGTGTTGTGGCGCCAAATAATCTATCAACGGCGAAAAGTTCTATCACACAACAAACTTCTCCAAAAATTGTGAGGCATTATCCATCGGAATCGGTATATGAAATTGGACAGCTCATTTAATCTCTAACAGATACTGTTATGCGCTCAAACTAATGGTTATCTAAATGTGTCATAAACTTTTTCAGTATGAACTTTTCGTCAAGCTGTACAACTTTGACAAGGTGGAGTTACATCCTTTTGGTCTACATAACCTTGGGAATAGGTAAAGAATTAATTATAAAATATCTATTTTGGAACCAAGGTTTCCGAACATTCATGTGCTCTTATTAGGTGTATCCTATAAGTTATTATTTGGCTAATGTTAATACCTATCATTGTTGAACTCTTTCCTTAGAAGACCTTCCCCAAAATATTATGTTATTGCTTTTTCATTTGAGCGCAGATGCGACAATTTTATGAATGATTTTGTTGCGTTAATCTTTGACCCATACCACATGCCTTTATGGGTAATATTCTTTCAGTACTTTTCTTGTGATGTGCTTCATGTATTTAGCGGAGAATTATTCTGTTCATTGAAAATTACGCGGGTTCATGTCAGTATGATGAAATCAAAGAACATGAAATGATGTTTTTGGCTCGAACTGACATACTTATAGTCAATGGTTTCACTGTCTAGTCCTTTATTGTAACAAAACTCGAACTATAGTTTCTAGTTGGACATAAATATTACTCCAATAACGACAAGAGTCCAGTGGCAGGGATTCACAGACTGCTACTCGTGTCCAACATGAGACGTAGTGTTGGATGCTAGAGCCCATGCATCATATGTAACATATTATGCACACCTTCTGATTTCTTATACAACTGATTGACGTGAACATATTAGGCACTTCATGTCATAAGTGTAAATAATTTATTGAATCTAAGTGTAGTGCTTTAATGCTGTTGTTTTTGCCTAACCTTCTTTGTTTGTTTTACAGTTGCTACGCAAATGTTGTTATTCAGTGTTTGGCATTTACACGACCACTTACAGCGTACCTTCTGGAAGGACTTCATTCAAAAAATTGTAACAATGCTAAACTTGTATTTCTTGTGTTACTCACTTCACTCCTTTGAATTACAGTACATGACTATTGTATTTTGTAGGTTCCAAAAAGGAATGGTGCTTCTTGTGTGAGTTTGAAAGATTCATAATGGAGGGTAAGCGGGGACAATCTCCATTATCACCTACCGGAATACTCTCTCATTTGCGTGACATTGGGAGTAGCTTTGGTCCAGGCAAAGAGGAAGATGCTCATGAGTTTCTCAGGTGAGATTTTTTGTTCCTCGTTTTCTTGTCGTAAAATTATAATGCCTCACCCTTCTACCTGGCATGCACTCATGCTATATCGGATGTGTGTTGTTGTGGGTGGGTGGGTGGGGGGGTATTTCATAATTAAACATACTAATGAAGCTACTTCTATTGCCCTTGAGAAAGGAAATTCTTCTTTTCTTGTGGCTAAATTAACTGCTTCGCTGCTGCTCTGCTAACATGTCCGATCACGGTCATTATTCATTTTGAATAGTTGAATATACTATTGATATTTTGTTTAACAACTCGTTGAACTGACTACTAGTTTACTGTAAATTCCAACGTGATGACAGGGCAAACCATTTTTTCGATATTTGGACTAGTGCAGATGATGGTATTATCCCTACTATGCTAGTTCATGTTTGTAGCATTACAGAGATTATCGACATAGTTAGTTATGCAATGTTCCTCCTGCTCATTTAGCGCATGCGCCTTGTATTATTTAATATAGAAGGGAACATGTTTTTACAATCAGAGATGGTTGCGATCCTCCTAGATTGATCTATGGGCAATCTAATTAGTATTCACATGCCACAAAATCCAAATGCCACATGAACTCGCTTTGGCTTGTTAAAGTGTGGAATGCCACATGAACTATTTAAAAAAAAAGAAAGGCAAAAATGGGACTTCCTGCTTATTCACAGGAGGCTATTAATCTTGTGTTCTGCCCAGATAGGCAGATACGTGGAGCTCAACAACCAACTTGTTGTAAGAGGTTTTGGATTCTAAAACAGTCCGTTCTTCGTTTCAAAAAAAAAAAAAAACAGTCCGTTCTTTGTTATAATATTCTTTGTTGAAAGTAGGAGGGTTTAGAAGGTAGCAGCTTTAAATAAAGCCGTTGTCCGGTTCAACAAGTCAAGGTGTCAAACGAGGTACATCAGACAGTATATTGTATAAACCAAACAAATTGGTACCTTGCTATAAAAGAGTGTATGCTAGCTTATTAGAATCAGGCATTTTTATCCAAGAGTCTCTTATATTTACCCTTTCAGAATGCATCCTGTTTTAAACTAGTTAGATTTTTCTCACAATGAGTAGTGTTTTCATTGAACCACACTGAATGAAGTTTAACAGGTATGCAATCGATACTATGCAATCTGCCAGCATGAAGGAAGCCAATAAAGATGATGTTCATAAGTTATCTGAAGAAACGACACTGATGCAGTTAATGTTCGGGGGCTATCTACGATCTAAGGTTTTCTCCACACACAGAGCTGAACCTTCACAAATTTTATGATTTTTGAGTGCTAGCGTTGCATATGTAGTGTAACAGCATCTTTCATTATCTATTAACCATTTATTATTTTTTCCTAGATAAAATGCACAAAGTGCGGGGTCAGTTCAGAACAGCGCGAACGTATTCTGGATCTTACTGTTGAAATAGATGGTGCTATCAATACCCTTGAAGACGCACTTCATCGATTCACGTGTAAAGAAGTCTTAGATGGCGACAACAGATACCATTGCAGCATGTTGGTTCCTTTTATTCTCTTGTTGTTTTGCTTTCTGTTAATGCCCATGATGTGACTTTTTGTATTTATTACGTTCCTCGTATTTATCACTTCAGATGGCCAATTAAACGCTAGATAAAGTAAAGATTTCTATTGTGGCAGGTTGGGTACTGATCTTGAAACAAAGCTGTGACCACTTCTATAGTAGCAATATAACACTCTGGCGCTTCTAGCTAATTTACTCAACTGTAGGATTTGTGGTTGACAATCTCCTAATATAATTTATTCGCGACTAGTTAGATAAATTAGTGCATCTTCTCCCAGTACATGATGGCAGCTTACCCTGCTTTTGTTCGAACTCTGATGCCTCAACTTATTTTTCATCAACAGATGCAAATCATATGAACGTGCCAAAAAGAAGCTGACGATATCAGAAGCACCAAATATCCTGACTATTGCATTGAAAAGATACCAGGTATCATTAAGAATATTAGGTTGCTTTCACCAGTCTGTGGACTCAAGAAACTGTTACATCAAATCATGCTTGGTTGCTATTTTCTCATATTGGGTTTGGATAAGCTTTCGTAGTGTTGCTTATGTTCATTGTAACTCCTTTTCTTTCAACAGTCTGGTATGTTTGGCAAAATCAACAAAGCCGTCAGGTTCCCGGAGTACTTGAATCTATCTAGCTACATGAGTACAAAAGATGATTATTCGCCTGTGTATGGGCTATATGCTGTGGTTGTGCATCGTGATGTCAATAATGCAGCCTTTTCTGGTCATTATGTATGTTATGTCAAGGACCCACAGGGGAAGTGGCACGAGATGGATGATAGCCAGGTAAATAATACTTCCTAGTTTGTAGATCTGCTTAGTACACCCTTTTGCACATTGGAAGATCGTTTAAGCTGATTATGTGTTGCTTATATCTGGATTCCGTTTCTGAATTTGAATCAAGAACTAGACCTCTTGTTGGAACATTGACAGATGAGGATTTGTTTTTGTTTAAATAAAAAGCTTCTTCCCAGGGACATTTGTTAATACCAAAGAACCAATTATCCATGTGCTGATGTGAACCAGTCATCCCTGCTAAATAGTCTTTTGCACTGTCTTTAGGTGAAACCTGTTTCTCTGGAAGAAGTCCGCTCGAAGTGTGCATATATGCTGCTTTATGCGAGGTAAATACAGGAGTGGTATTTCATGTATGATGTATCGTTTTCTTATATTTGTTGGACATCCTAATTTTTTCATATTAAATACATCAGGTGTTCACCAAGGGCTCCAAGCTCTTTAAGGAAAGTGATAATTGCTCAAGACCCACCACGCACAAAGAGAGCCAGACAAACAGTAGATTCAGAACTTCAAAAAACAGTAGATCCAGAACCAACTAGTTCGGAAGGAGGTAGTTACCTGAGCAGGCACCAGGGTGGCCAATCGTGTCGGGATCATGTAGTGTATGACCACACCTACAAAGTGGATACATTTGATGACTCATCGCATCTAGTATCAGAGTCCACAAGTCCAAGCGGTAGTTCTTCGCTATTCACCAATTCCGATGCAGGGTCAACCGGTACTTTGGGCAGCGATAGCACCGACAGCACAAGGAACTCAGGCAGCATGGAGGAGTACGATTACATATTTGGAAGCTCGGATCAAATGCACCCGGTAAGCACTATGGTAATACCTAAGGAACATGAGCTGAGCTATTCGCGAAGGTCCAGCTTGAACCCTAGCTCTTCAACTCAGTATGCTGATCAAGGTGAGGTTGAAAGGCTGCACCAGCTCAATCATCAGGCGAGCAGAGGGGTTTTGGATGAGGGTGGTGAAAGCCTATCCCTATTCTATATTGATCAAGGTAAACATGAGGGTAGCAGTAGTAGCAGTAGCAAAAGTTGTAGTAATAGTAGTGGTAAATACAGCGTAGCCGTATGGTAGGGGAGGTTGATCAGGCCCTGGAGAGAGGGCTGGGGGGGTTTTAGGTAGAGGCTGAACCGGCCAAGCATTTTTTTTTTCGGGTACAGAGGGCTTGGGTTGTAGAGAAAGATAAATAATTTATATCCTGTATGAACACGCCATTGCAATTAATAGATGGGCTGTTCATAAAGCAAGAAGAGGTCTCTCGGAAATCCACTTTGGCTAGTGGGAGTATATGCTCCCATTTTGGAATAACACATTTTAAAATGTCAAAAATTCCAAAAAAAAATCGGTGTACATCTGGACATTATATGCTCACACACAAAATTTTGCCAAAAAGACATTTTTTATGTCGTGTAAAAAAGACAATAAATTTCTCTCGTGAAAAGTCATTTGGAGCATTGAAATTTGTCTTTTTTACACAGGCAATAGAAAATACCCTTTCTACGCGAAACTTTGTATATGAACATAAAATGACCGGAGGTAGATCTGATATTTTTCAGAATTTGTCAGCATTTTGAAATGCATTTTTCATAAATGGGACTAGATACTCTAGGGTGTCAAAACATCATCATCGTCATGATCCTTTCCCTGGGTGGAACATTGGGGCTGGTATCAGTGAAGGCATTCTCATCGCACAAGATCGTGCAAATCACTTCAATCTTTTTTCTCAAAATTATTCAAGACAGGGGAAACTGTGGTTTTTGAATACTCTAGACAATCACCAAATTTAATTATCGCACTTCATATATATCGGGAGAAGGAAGACAAATCAAAAGGAGGTTTCTTGCACTTGTCTTTTCTCTCTCAACTTGTATAGACCGACAGACTCTCTTCTGAATTCAACTTCACCATCTCCACAGTAAGGATAGTAATATCATTAAGTGGCTTCAGTGTCAGCCCAGCCCATTATGAGTCTGGACAGGCTGGTCGCGGACATTGTCGAAATTTTCCCGGCCTGGTCAGCCCGTACTGTAGCAGGCAGAGCCTTCTGATGGGGCCTTTTTCCCCTTTCATTCCGTTTATAATAGATGATTCTAAGTTACAATCCCTAGTAGGTTGCTGTGAACAAAAAAGCTCTGTTATTTAGGATTTTACTTGAGTTAGTTTTGTATTTCCAAAAAACAAAAATATGTCATATTCCTGCTTTTATGTATGATAACCATGCTTTTTACAGTGATATTCCGGTGTTTCAAACATGCATAGATTTTGTATAAGTCTTTAAATGAACACTGTGACATTTATGTTCCTGAAATTTCACCTTGCTTGCAAAAGTACTTACACTATCACTTTATATTATGTGGCCAGCATCTTAAGCTAGAGGGTCCCGGATTTCCTGATTATTTAATATCTAGAGGGTCATGAACTTGCTTAATTTGTTAAAAAGACGTTGTTGCGTGTGTATTTCAAAAGAGGTCATGTCATAAAATTAATAATTGACATCTAAATATATAAACCATCTATTTTCAAATGATTTATTATATGTTGCATCATAGTATATCATTTATACGTGTTATGTATATTAGTACACACATGTTATGTACCAGTGTCGACTTAGGCATCCACGCTACAAAATTATTACCTAATCAATTGAATGAGTCAAACAATAATAATATTATTCTGTTACGCACCATTTAAACACATGCATTCTGCAGTCAAGTGTGTATTGTCAGTAGAAAGTTAAGTAAATTAACGAACTATATCACTCTCTCCCTATAGTCTTATGTTGCTCCATATTTTCCAAAATATAAGGCATATACGTTTTGTCGCGATTCAAATGTTTTAAGTGTAACTAGATTAATAGAAAAAATCTATAATATCAAATCAACATTGCTAAATCAGTCATGAAATGTGTTATCATAATGTATTTGTTTAGTATTACTATATGTGTTGGTATTAATAAAAACTTGGTCATACTTTTTTTTACTTAAGACAAAAGTTACACGCCTTGTACTTCGTGAAGGCGGGATTACTGTTAATCACCTATATTCTCTCCTAACATGAGCACCATGTAGGCACAAAGGTCCTTTAAATTTTATTTCAAGGATATCAAACTTCAAAATGCAATGAATGAAAAATACATAAGAGTTAGTTACTTATTGGCATCTTAGGAGCTCCTAACTGTAGCTTTGATATAATGCACCCCAACTCTATATTTACTACTCCCTCCATCCCGGTTTATAGGATGCATTTGGCAAATCTCTAGGACCTAGGTGAATGGGGATTGGTCATGTAAAATCTATCTTCCAAATATTTCACCCAATAGCACTCTCATATTTAATGCCACATTGGTAAGTGAAATGCCAAACCCAATCGGGTTTCATATTGTTCTTGGAAAAGGCCAAAATCCAACATTAACTCCTCTTAATTAATGCTAATTATTGCTTATTCTTGGGAAAATCTGGTTTTGGAATTGCATCCTATAAACCGGGATGGAGGGAGTATTGAACTTGCGCCAACGTCGGCCGTGTCCATGTTTTCCTGTAAAAAAAACAATGACTAGAACCCTATAATAGAATGAAGTACAGTTTACCTCGATTTATACTTGCATTTAACCCCTGTTAGCCAAAAAAGTAGCAATTTTGGTTGGCGACGAAGCACCCCGAAACATAGGTAAGGGGATATGCATGCGTGGCAGCTCCACTATGGTACTACCACCTTCACACAATATAATACAAAAATGTAGTAAATGAGATGGCCGGGGTAGACTTCTTCATTTTTGTACATGGTGGAAAAATGAGGGTGGTAAAATGGTATCGGAGAATTAGTATTTCTTGCACAGGTGCACGTATGCTTAGCGTTGTAATGCTCATGTCTTGAGCTAGCAGCACGGTAATTGCCAGTTTACCTTGTGTTACACTCTTGCACGTATCTGTTGCACTTCCATCTAGGATGAGTTGTTACATGAAACGAGGAAAAACATGAAAGTGGGTTTTGTGCCTGGCCCATGGATGGTGGGTTCTTGGCCTGTTTGACTGAGCTAGCCAACCAGGTGTCCGGATGTGAGAGTGTAGTTAAGAAATAATAATTAAATAGCGCCTGCGCGGCTGCGCCCTTGCTAATGATCTAAGGTAGAAGATTAAGCCCCAAATTCTTAGTAGTTAAAGGGAAGATGCCAGGTGTGAGAGTTTGATTTTCAAAACATTTAAACAGTATGTTTACTTCCTAACATTTATTTATATAACCGAGAGTCAAATTATTTAAATAGACGATGCCGCTGTCTTCAACCTTAAAATAACAATTTTTGCAGAGGAGCAAGTACCATTTTGGTTGTTTGCATGGAAGTTTGATGGACGGTAGCCACTGGAATTGCATGTCCAGTTTAAACAAAACTTAAGGGATATTAAATCATGAGGATCCAACGCAAGCGCATAGCATGCTACGGTGTCCAAGCTTGTAATAAATACATAAGAAAACATTATCATTTGTGAAAAAAGTAGAAAAAATAGTGAGAGTTGCAATTATATATGTGTATTCTTCCCATTTCATAAATCCCTTTATTTCTTGGTATGAACTTGGAGATGCATGTACATCATTTCCTTGCATCTTTTGTTTATCTTTTAAACTTCTCTAATAAACAAGTGCATTTTTCAAACTCGGTTTCTTGCATCATGTTGCATATCTATCAACTTAAACATGTGTTTATCTTTGTGGAAATACAAGTAAATTGTTGTTGGTTTGTGTTATATGCCTCAAGTAGTATATACAAATTATAGTCTTTTCGAATGTCTTGTCCAGGATAACTGACAAGTTAATGTAATTTTGACAGTGGCTGAGTAACATATCTCAGATTATACAGATTATGTTGAGACACACATGAAGTTTGATGGACGGTAGCCACTGGAATTGCATGTCCAGTTTAAACAAAACAAAAGGAATTTTAAATCATGAGGATCCAACGCAAGCGCATAGCATGCTACGGTGTCCAAACTTGTAAAAAATACATAAGCAAAAAATATCATTTGTGAACAAAGTAGAAAAAGTAGTGAGAGTTGCAATTATATATGTGTATTCTTCCCATTTCATGAATCCCTTTATTTCTTGGTATGAACTTGGAGATGAATGTACATCATCTGACACATCTATGATTTCCTTGCATATTTTGTTTATCTTTTAAACTTCTCTAAACAAGTGCATTTTTCAAACACGGTTTCTTGCATCATGTTGCATTTCTATCAACTTAAACATGTATTTATCTTTTCGGAAAGACAAGGTTTGTGTTATATGCCTCAAGTAGTATATAAAAGTTATAGTCTTTTTCGAATATCTTGCCTAGGATAACTGACACGTTAATGTAATTTTGACGGCTCAGTAACATATCACAGAAAATGTTGAGACACACATGAAGTTTGATGGACGATAGCTAGAATTGCATGTCCAGTTTAAACAAAACAAAAGGAATTTTAAATCATGATGAGGATCCAACGCAGGCGCATAGCATGCTACGGTGTCCAAGCTTGTAAAAAATACATAAGAAAAAATATCATTTGTGAACAAAGTAGAAAAAGTAGTGAGAGTTGCAATTATATATGTGTATTCTTCCCATTTCATGAATCCCTTTATTTCTTGGTATGAACTTGGAGATGAATGTACATCATCTGACACATCTATGATTTCCTTGCATATTTTGTTTATCTTTTGAACTTCTCTAAACAAGTGCATTTTTCAAACTCGGTTTCTTGCATCATGTTGCATTTCTATCAACTTAAACATGTATTTATCTTTTTGTGAAGACAAGTAAAATTTTGTTGGTTTGTGTTATATGCCTCAAGTAGTATATAAAAATTATAGTCTTTTTCGAATACCTTGCCAAGGATAACTGACAAGTTAATGTAAATTCGACAGTGGCTGTGTAATATCTCAGAATATGTTGAGACACACATGAACTCTACCTACTATGAGCTATTCTTTTGATTGTCATTTTGTCAGGTTGCTTTGTCCATGCATATCACATCTTACCTCTTAGGGAAGTTTGCTGCCATTGAAAATATGTACTATATCAGTTTATATGTCATGTCATGCCCAGGAAGCAATCATATAGTAAATCATTTTGCCTGGACCCCTCTAGCTAGGTTCTCATGTTGCCTACGAAACCCAAGTCCCTCTCTAGTCTCTACAGCAACGCAGTTTTTTTTTTAACATTTCCTTGAATACACGGCTGATTACCCGTATTTTTTTTCTTTCCAGGTGTGCAGTATGGAGGCTGGGGGGACCCAGGATACAGTGCCCATTTCATCTAGCCGGCCGGAAGCGGGGATCTAGCGTCTTCATCAGACTGGCAGAGACTACCGTATACAATAATGAGACCATTGTTGCATGGTACTCCAAATTTTATTTAGTCCTCCTTTGATTCAAAGGAGTTTTAAAAGATTTGTGGAGGATTTGATCCCTTAGAAAATAATCCTGCATTGACTGTTTATTTCAAGAGTTTACAATCCTGAGAAATTTCTCCGAAGGATTCCTTTGACCTCTATTTGAAGGAAATTTTCCATCCAGTTGAACCTCATGTTAGAATTTGTTTACTTTTTTTCTGTGAGTCAAACGCATATTTGATACTTGATCCAAATTCCTGCAGTTCTCTAATCTCGTAGGATTTAGGAGGACATGTCACTATTATCCTGTGTTTTTCTTATTCTTGTGCTTTGAGTATCCTGCTAATCAAATAGGCCCTCATTGGTTCAAGGATTATGCTGTAGATTGCCTACTAGCTAGCTTACCGAATAATCACAATTGTTGCATGAACTTGCCACCTAGCTAGGCTCCTCCTACTCCCTCCGTTCCATAATGTAATCCTTTTTAGCATTTCTCTTTCCATCCGTATCTAGACATGTTTTAGTGCAAGATTCATTTGAACCTTAGCATTTCTCTTTCCATCCGTATCTAGACATGTTTTAGTGCAAGATTCATTTGAACCTTACACTAAAACATGTCTAGATACGGATGGAAAGAGAAATACTAAAAAGGCTTACACTATGGAACGGATGTGTAGCTGATTACTCCAGCTGCGTGCACTGGGCACCATGCATGGATGCCATGCATAATGTAAGAAGAAGGTGACAACGATGCAATTCTAACACCGGCCTGCTCGGGTCAACAGAAATTAAAGTTGTATGCAACCTTTGCATAAATATGACCAGGTCACCCGTGTCTCTGTCTTGTGTGTATGTGTGCGCCTGTGCAAGCTACACGCAGCGCCTAGGCAAGGTAAGCTAGCTGGGTAGGCCTGCGTCTGCATGGTATGGCATGCATGGGCGCAGAGCGGGCAGACGCGATAGGCTGGTGGGGGCACGGACCTGCCGATATCGTATTTTATCCCATGCATCTCGATCACCGCCGCCGAGCTTGCTTTCTTGTGGGGATAGATACCGAAGAATCTGATCGTCGCCGGTGAGCGCTCGACTGGACAGGGCGGGGCGGGGCCCCGGCATCTATCATGCATGATTCAGGTTCGGCGGCCGGCCTGATATGTCGTCAGAGGCTGGCCGGGGATTGGGTTTTTCCTTTTCTTCTTCTTTTTTAACCGGAGGAACTGGGATTGTTGTAGTTGCTGCATGCATTTGGCCGGGGTGGAGCTGCTGCCCGGTGATGATGGCTCGTTTTGGTCGTCGACCGATCGATCGATCACTGGGGCCATGGCGGCTGGCCGCGGCCGGCCGGTCGCCATGATTTCTCTCCTTTGCTCGCTGCTCCCCTCCACTGGCCATGTCGGCGTCGCGTGCATGCGGTGCGCGACTGGCGTACCGATCATGTGTTGAGATGGACCATTTGGAGCTGATCGAGTTTCAGATCGATGGAGAAGTAGTCTCCTGAAATCATTTTTGCCAGCACGATGATAGGCAAGCCAATTCTTTGTGAAGATCATGAAAGAAATCGTAGAGTGAGGCCTCAACAGTCAACCGGAGTACCACCTCACAGTAACAAAACTGTACGCTGCGTCGTCTCCCGGTCCCCATCCCAGAACCCTGCTGGCAGAAAATACAACAACTATGTTCCGGTCCTAGTCGAACTAGCTAGATCACTGTGCGCGCCGACACACATGACGCGAGAACGGAAAAACGAAGTTATTGATGGTACAGGAAGAACGGGTCGTCAACCAGTTGCTCGAACTGCACAACGGGCCTATCTCTATCTATCTACCTCTGGTCCTATGAGTAATGGAAGGACATTGCGTATCTGCACGTGACGAACAGTCAAAATGCTGAACTAGTAGTAAGGCTGGTGCCAACGCGGGCTGGAGGCAGGGCGGTATCGCCCGGACGCGGGCGAGAGCGAGGCGGGAGGGAGGCGAGACGAGAGCGGCGGGCGGCGGATCCGTCGCCGGGCGGGAGCGGGCGCTACCGCCCCGCTCTCGCCCGCGTTGGCGGCGGTAGGGGGCGCTAGGGAGGCGGGAGCGGGGCGGCGCGCTGGCGGGGCGGGGCGAGAGCGCGGCGTGGCAACGGCTAGCTGACGTGGCGAGCTCTGATTCGTCCACGTCAGCTAGCCGTTGAGGTATCCGTTGGAGCTTCAAAAAATTCGAAAAAAATTGCAAAAAATTTCAAATTTCATCCCCAACCCCCTATAAATACCCCCACCTGGTTTCACTCATTCCACACCCCATTTCATCTCATTTCTCTCCTCCACTCTCCATTTCCACTCCTCTCGACGCCATGTCTTCGTCCAGCAGCAATTCGAGCGAAGGAATGCAGGGTGCTATGATCGATGCATTCAAAGCGGAGTATGAGGAGGCGATGCTCAACCTCGAGGCGGAGTCAAGCCGGACGCGACGCCACCGAGAGTTCATCAGGCGATGCATTGGCAGTGGAGGAACTGCCCAGTGGCGCATGCCGGTCAATTCACAAGGGGAGACATCAAACACCCTACCATAATCTTAGAAGCCGTTGCATCGTATGATCGTTGGATCTGGCATGCCTTTTTTGGAGTGGCCGGGTCCAACAACAACATCAATGTACTCAATCAGTCACCGCTGTTCACTGATGTGCTTAGGGGAGAAGCACCCGTAGTGAACTTCACGGTGAATGGACACGAGTACAACAGGGGTTACTACCTTGCCGACGGCATCTACCCCTCCTGGCCGGTGTTCATGAAAGGTGTTACTCTTCCACAAAGTGAAAAGCATCGGCTATTCACAACTGCTCAATCAGCTTGGCGCAAAGATGTCGTGTGTACCTTTGGAGTGCTCAAGTCTAGGTTCAACATTATAGCAGTTCCCGGACGCTCCTACTCGCAGCGTACTCTTGGGTTGATCATGCGTGCATGTGTCATTCTGCACAACATGATCATCGACGATGAGCGTGGTACCAATTTGGACGACATCTATGAGACAGTTGCGTCCAATGTCGGGCCGGCGATACACAACAATGTACCACCAAGCCTAGCAGCCAGGATTCAGATGGACACCGAAATGAGGGACTCACCGATGTATGCACAGCTCCAGCAAGATTTGATTGAGCATGTGTGGGCAAATAGTCATGCCTAGATTACGTAATTTTTTAACTTTTTATGTAATTTTTTTATATGTAATTTATTTATTTATTATGTAATCGGTAACATTTTTAGTTGAATAAAATAATTTTATTGCATTATTTTGAATGTCTAAACAAAAGCGAGTGAAATAACTAAATGTGAAAAAGAAATGCTGATGTGGAGGAGAGAGAAGCTGACGTTGCTACAGCCTGCCACTACAGCCCGTGCACTGGCACCGTAAGGTGAGAGTGGGGTGATAGTGGGGTGAGAGTGGGGGTAAAAGCTGACGTGGCGGGACGATAGTGGGGCGGTGCATTGGCACCAGCCTAAGTGGAGTACGCTCTTTTTTTCCGAAATGGAGGTTAAAACTTCAGACTTTTTTTATTACTATCACAAAATAAGCACCAAGACCTTACAAATACATACATCGCACCTTCATGGTGACAACTGTCGAAACACCTACAAGTTTGATCAAGTGAGTGGACCTGATGAGAGCCGTGTGTCCTCGCCTCACACCTACGCACATCATCTAAATCCGGAGTTCAACACACACTTCGCGCGTACCACATTCGCACACTGAGAAGACATTGCCGTCTTCCGCCAACCCATCTTTAGGAGTGGTCAACGCAACAACTTTGTTAGGCCTGCCGTCGATGCTGCCACGACGCAAAACAATGCCACTGCCCTGCGCACGTCCATCATCACGTGTCTGTCACCGAGAATCCACTGCGACCTGTCGTCGTTGATGCGTTAGATGCCACGCCGCTTCACCTGCTGACCCTCCAGGGCTACTCGCCTGCTCCACAACGATGCCCCGGGAGGGAGAACGACGTAAGGCATCACCATCGTCTGATCCGGTAGATTCGGATCTGGGTTTTCCTCAAGAGTAGCCCGAGCTAGGAGACGGTCCCTTCACCAGGGTACAGGCACATATACACCGCCATCGTCCACCATGACCGATGTCAGCAATGTTTTCACTGTCAGCCAAGCCTCTCTTTCCTCGCCGTCGGCAAAAGCCGACGCGCCAGATCACCGCCATCACGCCACAAGCGATTCATCTGCAGAGATCTCGACGAAAAAGAATGACGAGCGGCGTATACGCAGCCCAGATCGAACCCGACGCTCAATATCTGACCCAAACATTCCCCACGGCCGCACAACTCACGGTCGTGGAGATGGCCTTCCGCAGGCTGCGCCGCCCATGGCTCTTGCCGCCCGGAGAATGGTAGATGCCACCGCCGCAATCCAAGGCACAAACCACCACAACGTCGTCCGCAGCGCCGAAGCAAGGAGACGTCACGATGCAGTGACGCTCGGCAGCCGCGTCACGCCCATGCCAGAGTCGTCGTCCCGCGCCGACTCCACGTGCGAGGGGACGAAGAGACCCCGCCATCACCAACAATCATCCACGCTTTGCCCAGCCGCGCCTAATGGCTGCGGCGAGGGAGAGGGAGGAGGAGGAGGTTTGGCGGCGGTTAGGATTTACCCTCGGCCGCCTCGTGGGCGCGACACAAGAGGAATTATATCTAGTGGAGTACACTCTTGTTGATTAATTCGGCTTATGTACGTACTGCAACCACTAGAACTAGTGGTAGTATCAAACTTGAAAATGGAGTTGATACCAAAAGAAGGAGAGAGAGGTCAAATGGCTCTTGTGTTTCAGGTAGTTTGATTTTTGACAAAATCGAAAACGACATTTTTATGTTTCAAAAAATTTAGGTGTAGATAATGTCAAGATCCACTACTGTGCAAAATCTTCATAATAAACTCGTCGTATATTGGTAAAAATATAAATTTGTAGATCTAGATCGGTGAACAGATACCCAAATTCAAAATTTTAAAGGTTTGTCAGATTTATCATTTTTGTATAGCCTAAACTAATCCAAATTTTGCACTGGGAAATTTCAAGGTGGTAGATCTCGACATTATTTACTCCTAGAATTATTTTCCGAATTTTTTGAAACATAAAATATCGAATTGAATTTTTTTGGAATACCGAGCTCCATGTAGCTCTGCCCTCCAAATGTAATTTTCGAAGGAAAGGAGCTATAATTGAATTATCTCTTAATATATCCCTGAAACCCTCGTTTATAAGGTACCTCTAAAACTAGATATAAGGTTTGAAAAAGTATTGGCCAAAGCAGTTACCTAAATTGCATACCGGAAATTTTAGAAAAAATACTTGGCGTTGAAAAATTCTGGAAGATTACAAACTAGTTTATCTCGATCATGCGAAACATATATTGCAAAAAAATATACATAGAAAAATACATAATTATGAATAGCAAACGACAGCGTCAACCCTAACCCTAACAGCGACGTCGAACTACTAGTCTATCTCAAGGTAGTATTTTAGTCGGAGCAGCGCATCCCACCGCCAGATTGAGCTCCTCCTTTGGCCTCATCACGGTGGCAGATGGCCTCCGTGTTGCCGTTCGCAACCGTTTACAAAATTAATTAAATATTCAAGAGTAAACCAAAATAAGCGGATAATTCACAAAATATTTTCTACTTGTCCAGACATCATGATATGTTGTTTGGGTTTCAAGATCAAAAGTTATTTTATGGCAGAGTTTCCGTCTGTGCAGGATCTTCAGCGTGTCAACGGTCTTGAGTTGGGGCTGCCGGGAACGTCTTGGAGAGTGGTGTTTAGCCAGTGGAGGGAGGAGGATGTTCCCCATAAGTTGGAGCTCCACCAGGTTTGGGTTCACGTGTTCGAAGTCCCTCGACTGCTGCGACACTTCATGGGTTTATGGGCTGTTGGTTCTCTCATTGGCTGTACCTTGGATGTTGATCTCCTGGCTCTCAGGCAGAGAGGTATTGTTCGCATTTTGGTGGGGATGTCTGACATTGAGTGCTTCAACAAGGGGGTTGATGAGCTTGGCCCGAAAGTTAGAACTGACGGGGTGCTAAGGCTGAATGGGTATGACTTTACCTTTCGGCCGGAGTCGGCGGATTTTATCCCGGATCCGGAGTTTGTCCCGTTTGTTTGGAAGCGTAAAGATAAAGATGACCCTTCGGACGACATGGATGATGGGGAAGGGGATGATCCTATGCAGGGTGTTTCTACTCACGTGCCACATGGTGGGGCTCAGGGTTCGGCTTCCTCTTCTGCTGGGGCTTCCTCTCAGGCTACTTCGGCATCGGCGGAGCACGTGATGCAGTGGGTTATAGCGGTGACTCCGATGAACCCGCACCCGGTGACGCCACGGGCAATTGAGATCGTGAGAAGGTGGAAGGAGGCTGTTGTGTCGCAACTTGTGCAGGAGACTGGTCCGGTCTAGGTACAGGAGTCGCCATTGGCGCCCGAGCCGGCGGCGCTCGGCACAGGTGGTGCGGGTGGGCAGTTGCTGGAGATGCCCTCTACGCCTGTGTCTCGAGTGCGTGAGGACAGGCGGCTTTCGCCAGCTGCGGCAGAGTTTTCGCCGGCTTCAGTTGCATAGGTGGGGGCTCTACTACGCCTCTGCCCTCCCCTGTCTACAGGCCGGGGTCTTCACCGGTATCCGTCGCGTCCAGGGGGGCTGCTACCTCGCCTTCATCTCCCTGGACAGAACCGATCGCCGTCACGCTAGGAGGGGCTGCTACTACACCTTTGCTCCCCCATGTGGACATGACGTCATGCGCCATGCCCGCCACCCCTACATCGACTAGGCGCAGCAGCTGCCATAAGGTAGCGGGGGACGGGTCGGTGGCGACGGATGAGGATTCCCTATCTAAGGCGATGCGTCGCAAGGCGGCGCAGAATGACCTTTGCAGTATGTCCTTTCCGTCTAAATCCTTTCTTCAGTTTTCAACACCATTTGCCAATTCCAGCTTAAGTTCAGTGGGGCTGAAGTTAGGAAGTAACAAGAAAGAAATTTCGGTCTCGGCTAATGCTTTGCGTCGTTTGGAGTTTGATCGTTTACGGGTATCTCCAGTGGTGCAGACTAGGCCTTTCGACCCTTCCTTAGATGATGATGATGCGGATGCCACAGCAGATGGTCAGCTATTATCTCATCTAGTGGGAGAGGTGTCTAAGGTGAGTTTGGATGAGACTGGGCTCAAGTCGGTTTACGACTTGCATGCTACCGGCCGGAAGTCTAAAAACGCCAACTCAAAAAAGGCAAAAAGGAAGGGGACAAAAAATCCAAAGGGTTCTCGATGAATGGCATTTTTATGAATAGCAGAGGTCTTGGTGACTTTTCTAAGCATTTACACATTGCACAGAGTATCAAAGATCATAATTTAGATTTTATGGCAATTTCTGAAACGGGTAGAAGGGACTTTCCAGATAACCTCCTTAATCGCCTCTCAGGAGGATTGGAGTTTACATGGCATTCCCGTCCACCTCGTGGTAGATCAGGCGGCATGTTACTAGGCGTAAGATCGGAATCCATGGAGGTATTGGAAGTTATGGGAGGTGAGTTTCACATGAAATTTCATCTACATAATAAATCTGATAACTTTATATGGAGTCTTGTCGTCGTGTATGGTGCCGCTCAAGAGGATCGTAAGGCTGCCTTTCTTCGAGAGTTGGTTAATCTGGCTAGAGATAACCCACATCTTATTCTAATAGGAGGATACTTTAACATGCTAAGATTTCCACATGAGAAGAGTAGGGGCAGATTCGACAGTCATTGGCCCTTTCTGTTCAACGCCGTTATTGACAGTTTGGATCTGAAAGGGGTGCACATGTATGGTAGACAATTCACTTGAGCGAATAGTTTACCATAGCCGACGTACGAAAAACTGGACCGTGTGCTAATGGATACCAATTGGGAGTCTAAATATACTTTGGTATCGGTATGCGCCCTGGAACGTATTGAGCCACTGTCGGATCATCAGCCAATACTCCTTTCTTCCGGAACACCTAAACCACAGATGCAACATCATTTCAAGTTCGAGTTCGGATGGTTGCTTCATGATGGTTTTGATGACCTGGTAAAGGATATTTGGACGAGACCGGTGGTCGGCAATTCGCCTATCCAAAGATGGAATTATAAAATGCGCAATATGCACACGTTCCTTCTTGGGTGGGAACGCCATACTACTGGTATCTTAAAAAAAGAAAAAAACTCGTCTGTCAGCCATTATTGACGACCTCGATGGAATAGCGGCCGGACGTACATTGTCTCCACAGGAGATTGAACTTAAAAGTCAATCGAATGCGCATACATCACGTCTTTTACATGAAGAGGAATTCAAATGGTACCAAAGATCAAAGGCCCAGTTTATTTTAGAAGGAGATTCGAATACAAGATATTTCCATAGTGTTTCTAATGGCAGACACAGGAAAAAAACTTATTCACTCCCTAAATCATGAAGAGGGTGTGATCGCGGGACAAAATGAGCTAATGAGTTTCATAACAAATTATTATAAGGGACTATTTGGGGCTCCGGAAATAGGAAAATTCTTCCTTGACGAGACCCGAATAGATGATATCCCTCAAGTCTCGGAGGAAGAAAATGCTTTCTTGACTTCACCATTCTCGGAAGAGGAGGTCAGAAAGGCGGTCTTCCAAATGGAACATAATAAGGCACCGGGTCCGGATGGCTTCCCTGCGGAATTTTACCAGCATTTTTGGGATGTCATTAAATCGGACTTGTTGGAATTATTCGGTTGTCTACATGGTAGAAATCTGGAATTATTCCGCCTTAATTTTGGTGAGATTATTTTGCTACCTAAAATTAAAGATGCAGAGCGGATCCAACAATATCGACCTATCTGTCTCCTTAATGTTAGTTTCATAATTTTCACCAAAACCGCAATGTTGAGATTAAATTCACAGTTGCGGATCATGTGGTCAGACCAACCCAAACTGCTTTTATGCAAGGGAGGAATATCCTGGATGGGGTGGCTGTACTTCATGAAACTGTCCATGAGATTCATAGGAAGGAACTCAATGGAGTCATTTTAAAAATTGATTTTGAGAAAGCCTATGATAAGGTCAATTGGTATTTTCTCCAGCAAACTCTCAGGATGAAAAGCTTTTCGGAGGAGTGGTGTGCTTGGGTCTGGGATTTTGTTTCTGGGTAGTGTGGCGATTAAAGTCAATAATGAGACTGGCCATTATTTCCAGACAAACAAAGGGCTAAGGCAGTGTGATCCCCTATCGCCGATACTATTTAATATAGTGGCAGATATGTTGGCGATTATGATCGAGTGTGCTAAGACTGTGGGTCAATTTGAGGGTGTTGTACCACATCTAGTTGATGGTGGACTCTCTATCCTTCAATATATATGCAGATGTCACAATTATTTTTATGGAACACGACTTGGAGAAAGCTCGGAATCTGAAGTTAATTCTTTCGGCTTTCGAACAACTCTCAGGGTTAAAAAATAATTTCCATAAAAGTGAATTGTTTTTCTTCGGTGAGGCATAGGAGGCAGCTGGGCAATATGCTAAATTATTCGGTTGTGCCCAGGGTCATTTTCCGATAATGCACCTGGGAATACCGATACATTATCGGAGATTAACAAATGCTGAATGGAAGCAGGTCGAAGATCGTTTGCAAGCACGACTAAGTAGTTGGAAAGGAAAGTTACTATCTCTTGGTGGAAGATTGGTTCTCATCAACTAAGTACTAAGTAATATGGTATTGTATATGATATCCTTCTTCCAGTTGCCAAAAGGAGTCTTACGTAAATTGGATTATTTCCGATCAAGATTCTTTTGGCAAGGAGATAGTGAAAAGAAAAAATATCGATTGGCTCGTTGGGATGTTGTATGCCGACCAAAAGACCAGGGTGGGCTGGGTATTTCTGATCTTAAGGTCAAGAACTCAGCCCTTCTAGGTAAGTGGTTGTTTAAGCTACTTACCGAGGACGGGGTTTGGCAGACACTTCGCAGGAGGAAATATAATGTCTCAAAAGTGTTGTCCCAGGTATATTGGAAACCGGGGGACTCACATTTTTGGGCGGGGCTCATGGTGACAAATATACATTTCTTTCACTATGGTGCTTTTAATATAAAGGATGGCACGGAAATTCTTTTTTGGGAGGATAAATGGTTAGACAATACTACCCTCCGAGAACAATATCCAGCTCTATACAATATTGTCCGTCATAAGAGCGACACAATAGTTGTGGTTATGCAGTCATCGCCGCCTAATATGACCTTTAGACGAACTCTTTTGGGTCAGCGACTTGTGATGTGGAATGCCTTATTGGGGCTTCTGGAATTGGTTCAGTGTTCACAAGGATCAGACGAGTTTCGTTAGAATCTAAATGCGAATGGTAAATTCTCTGTAGTTTCGTTAGAATCTAAATGCGAATGGTAAATTCTCTGTAGATTCCATGCGAATGGTAAATTCTCTGATAATAATAAGAAAATTTGGAAGATGAAAATACCATTAAAATTGAAATTTTTTGCATGGTACCTTCGTAAAGGGGGTAATTTTAACCAAGGATAACCTAGTCAAGCATAACTGGTATGGAAGTATAAAATGTGTTTTCTGTCCCCAGGACGAAACAATCAAACACTTATTCTTCCAGTGTTCTATATGGTCAGCCATTCAAATAGCTTCTACCTTACATCCACCACGCTCGGTTGCCCATTTATTCGGCAACTGGTTGAATGGTGTAGATAAGAGAGATAGAACTATTATTAGGGTGGGAGCGTTAGCCATTATATGATCGCTCTGGCTATGTAGAAATGACACGGTTTTTAATGGCACAAATTATTCTCTCATGCAGGTGTTATACCGAAGCACAGGTGAAAGTGCATGGTTGCCCCCATGTATGGTTTTGGTAATTAATTACAATCTCTATGGACTAATGTTTGTATTGAGCTACTTGTAGGTGTGTCCATTTGATTTGCTTGATCTCCATTTGTTGGAGTCAAGGCTAAGGGAATAAGAGTATTTGTTGATCAAGGCTAAGTGCGAGTTGATCAACACTCAAGTCCAAGTGAAGATATGCCGAAGAGGTGCTTCTCCCATATTGGTGTATGGGGGAGCAACATGTGAGTCTTCACCAAGCAAATCGCAATCAAGAAAGGTGGTTCGTCTTGAGGAGATGAAGATCGTCATCATCGACCTCAAGTGGATTAAGTGCAAGGCAAAGGTATGATATTGATAGGCTTTCTATTTTACTGGTCTCATGATGTTAGTTGAGAGACCGGGTTATAGGATAGATAGCCGTACTATCAAGAGGGGCTCTCGACCGAGTATTTTGATCATATCGTTCGTGGAGAGCTCAAACCTTTGCATCCTTGCAATCATCTTTATTGGTTCTTATTTGGCTCTTATCGTGGTGTGGTCTTGGTGCTTGTCGTGCTCGTCATGACAAGGCCGAGTTCACCGAAAACGGATTTCGTATGTGTCTTCTATTGCATTTTTGGTACTGGAGATTTTGCCGATTCATCCGTGCGGAAGGTTTCTCTCTTTCATTTCCTTTCAAAATCTCCATTGCTTGTTTGCTATTTTTCCAAGGGTAGCTTTTGTCATCCTCTTGATACGTGTCAAACGTATCTATAATTTTTGAGTGATCCATGCTAATTTTGTGATGTTGTCACGTGTTTGTATTATCATATCACATCATTTTTATGCATTTTGTTGGACTAACCTATTGACAAGATGCCCAGTGCCAGTTCCCTATTTTTTGCTGTTTTTGTATTTCAGAAAATCACTTCTGGAAATATTCTCGGAATTGGACGAAAATTTACGGAGATTTTTTTATGCGAAATAAGACACCCGAAAACCAAAGGGGAGCCTGAGTGGCCACCCATAGGGCACAGGCGCCCCCCTGCCGCGGCCCCCCTGGACCCGCGGGTGGGGCCCGCCCCTGCCCCCTGGGAACCGCCTCGGCCCCCTCCGACGCCTATAAAATCCTAAAAACCCTAAAAACGACGGGGCGGCCATTATTTTTCAGAAAAGTCATCCCGAGGCGCCGTCACCTCAAACCCTAATTCTGGGGTGATTCTGAAACAAATCCCGGCACCCTGCCGAAGGGGAGATCGATCCCGGAGGGCTCTTCATCGCCATGCCTTACTCCGGGATGATTTGTGAGTAGTCCCACCTTGGACCTTGGGTCCATGGCAAAAAACTGCATTAAGTTGTACTTTTAATGCAAACTGAACAATTGTAAGGCCTAAGCCGACAGTTTTTTCAATAAAAACATTGGGTTGCAGATTATCTGCGGTCCGCCCTAAAGTTTTCTGGCTTATGCACTTTAGCCATATTTCGTGTGTTAGCAAAACTCTAGCACGGAACGTCTGCTGGGCAACAGGGATGCAATACCAAGCTGTTTAGACCCAGAACAAGCGCCGGCTTTTGGTGCCGAAACACCTACTTAGGCGACCCAGCACATAAACGATCAGATGAATACTCTTACGCGGACACGTTAGTTTGTAAGGCAACATGGCAAAAAATTATCAGAAACCTAAACACTAGCACGTAGCAAATTCGGGTTGACATTGATAGCTTAATATATATGATCATCGGGAAATATAAGATGGCATGATCTCAAAGAGCAAACCAGAATTTATTTCATGAGCATATATAATGTTAACGAGAGAATTGCTGAAAACTTAGCTTTTTGTTACTCTTGGCGTTGATGACGCGTAGGCCGCGACGGCATTTACCGAACCGCGACGACGAGTAGGCCGCGACAACAAATTATGTCGGACCCGACGATGAGTAGGCCACGATGGATCCGCCAAAGCCGGACGTGGCGTAGATGACGATGAACTCGTCTAAACAAGGAAAAAGAGAGAAAAAATTGATTATTGTCGGGTTGTCACGTAAGCCGGAACAACGACGATCAATACATCGTGCCACGTTAGCAATTAAGCTGGAACGCGACGACGGGTAAGCCAAAAGACGTCATGCCGCGCCGGCAATTAAGCCGAAACGTGACGATAAATACGTCAGAGAGACGTCATGTGCTATTAGCAATTAAGCTGGACACGACGATAATTATGCCTAAAAGGCGACAGGCCGCGTTGATAATTAAGCCGAAACGCGACGATAAATATGCCGAAAAGGCCTCTTGTCACATCAGCAATTAAGCTGGAACACGACGACAAGTTGACCAAAAAGCCGTCATATCATGTTGGCAATTAAGCCGGACACGACAAATATTATGCCTAAAAAACATCGTCTACGTCGACATTTAAACCGGAACGCGATGACGGATAGACAAGAAGGCGACGACGATGAAGTCTGAACGACTGTCCGTCGTGCTGTCTCGGCGATAAGCCGCGGGTGACCGCTAAGCCGAAGGCGTGACGAGCGTCCAGGTTCCGCGTGAAATATTGGAGGCAGATTGAAAGGTTGCTTGCTTGTCTTCTCGTAGCATGCTAATTGCAAATTAGCTGGGTTGATGAATTAAGCTAAGCGTCCTTTCTTCTTCCCCTCTTTTTTTTCTTCGCGATGGCATTGTCTTGGTTTGCATGCATCGATACTAGATGCAAATTAGACCAAAGCAGTACCTATCTCTCCTGGATTTGGCTCTTCTTGGAGCTTGTGCATCGATGTGGTGAGAACTCTTTGACTTAAGAGCTATTGCCAGCAACTTTTGGGCTCCTGACTTGCTGAATCCATCGGACGTCGTTGTAGATCGGATCCCAGCTTGCCAGCGACTTTTGTGCGCTCCTGGCCAGCAAGGTGTAGAACGCATCGGGCCATGAGTCGACATCAACGCCTCTTGGGATTGACTGTAGATTGGATGCCATATGCAATGGTAGACTCCCAATATGATTCTGTTGATGTAGACGATCTGGCTAGATGTGATCTAGCTAATGTAGACAACGATGAAGTTGATTGCGCCGAGATGTATATGTCGGCCAGATGCAATCTGGCTTGTCATTATTGATGACGGACGTCGATCGGCGGGCAAGATTGTGCAGCCTGATAGCACATGGAAGCCGGACACCAGATCTTGCATTGATGAACAAATCCAGCGAGCTGAATCGGATGAGCCGGCCGGATCGATTTGGCAGATGATGATGTTGATCCCGCCCGGATCATCGTCGAACGCCTCAAGCCCCACGGTGGGCGCCAACTGTCGTGGTATTGTCGAATCTAGCCGGGATAGGAGTGCCATCCGACTAGGTATACACGCCGACGGTAGAGAGAAGACGTGGGGGGAGGAACGTAGCGGGATTCCGGTGACGGGATTACACACAGTTTACCTAGCTTAGGATCACACGACGTTGGCGTGATCCTACGTGCTGCTATAAATCACTATAAGGCAATATGAGCCGATTACAATGATGTTGTGTGTATAGCCTTGGTTGTATGAGGCTGTGGAGATTATGCCCTAAGGCTCCCGTAGGCCGGCTTATAAAGGTGGCCGGTCCTAGGGCTTACAAGGAAAGTCTGCCGACTAAGGGAATAGGAGTCCTAGACTAATACGGCTTAGTGGATCCGTCTTGTGCTCCAAGTCGGCTGGTTGCCGGCCTCCGTCTTGACTCCTACTTAGCCGGCTGGGCCTTCTCCTTGTGCTTCAGCATTCTGGGCCGCCAGTAAGCCTGCCGGCATTACCACCAGTGGGCCACCTTGTATACTGGAAGATGTACATGTCGATGATACCCTTATTTGGTATATCCCCGACAATGGCAGTAGCTAGATGGTGGTCTCTCTCTCTTGTGCTTCATGTCTTATGATCTTGTGAGCTGCCTAACATGATCAAGATCGATTATTGTAATGCTATGTGATGTGTTTGCTGGGATCCGATGGATTATAAAGTTATGATCAGATTGTGCATGATTCTTATATGTTGATTTATGTTCTTGCATGCTCTCCGATGTGCGTAGCTACTTTGGCCAAGTGATTGTGTGTATCTCCAAGAGAGAGTATTTATGCTAGATAATGGGTTCATGCCCCCTTTTGTTCCTGGGCACGAGTGACAGAAACTTCTAAGGGCGAGGGTGTGCTGTTGCTACTAAGGGTAAAACATTGGTATTAAAGTCTATTTTGATATTTAATATTGCTTACTTCATGCGCTTTACTTAATGCAAATGTCTGTTGCTTGCAACTTAATACCGATGGGTGACATGCTGGATAGCGATCCCACGGTGGACTTTTTAGACAAAGATGCAGTTGGACTCAACGGTCTTTGTTCATTGTCGTGATGCCTACTTAAATATTATCATGTTCTGTTTGTCATAGCTAGATTAAGTTTGTGTTATAATCTTGTCAATTGCCCAGCTGTAATTTGTTTACCCATCATATGAATATTCTATTTACTTGAGAGACTCCATTAGTGAACCCATAGCCCCCGGTCCATCTTTTTACATTGACGATTCCAACGAGTCCAAGTTTATCGAAAACGGAGTTCGTGGGAGAAAGTTATTGTGTTTTTACCAGCGAACATTTTTCAGATAGAAAAACAAAGAGAAAAGAAAAAATGGGGCTGCCTGGCCGGCCTGGCCGGGCCCAGGCCGGGATGAGGCCGGCAGCCTCGGGCGCTCTCCCGGCCCATGCGCGTGCTGGCTGGCCGGCCCAGGCCGGGGGCAGGCCGGCGCCTTCGGGTGGCTTCCCGGCCCTGCCGCGCGCAGGCCGGCCCAGGCCGGAGTGTGGCCGTCCTCCCAGCGTCCCTGCGCTCCATATTCGCTGCCGGCCTGGCCGGGTGCAAGCCGGCCCCAGGCCGGGCTGTCGGGGCTGAGGCCATTTTTCCCCCAACGGCCACTTTTTGTGGCCCCCTATAATCCCCATTTTTCCCCCTCTCTCCTCCATGGTTACAAACTTGAGAGCTTGATTCCTACTCTTCCCTCCAATGATTCTTGCCCATTTTTAGGAAAACAAGAGAGGAGATCTAGATCTACCATTCCACCAATCCATTTCTCCTATAAGTGAGGGGAACCTAGTAGATCTTGATTTTGGAGTTCTTGGTGTTTCTCCTCTTTGTTCTTCCTCTTAAATCCCTCCATAGTATTAGTTGCTTTGGTTGAATTTCGGAGAGAAGGATTTGACCACTTAGTGTGTTCTTGACATTGCATTTGGTGCATCGGTTCGTGCTCTCCACGGTGACTCGTGGGATTGAAGTTCGAGAATCTTGTTACTCTTGGGTGCATTGTGTTCCCAGGAGCTTGTGCCTCTTGGGTGCATTGTTTACCCTAGACGGTTGGTGGTGTCGCGAAGACTTCGAGTTGTGAAGCTTCGGGCAAGGTTTGGGAGCCCCCGATTGAGTTGTGGGTGTGTGCCCCAAGATCATTGTAAAGGCTCCTGATTCCGCCTTGAAGGATTCCGATAGTTGAAGGTGAACCTAACCCTTGGGGTGAGGTTCATCGGAGAATAGGGTGAGGCCTTTTGTGGCATCTTGAGTAGGCCTCTTGTGGCGAGCAGACACCCCTCCAACGATACGTACTCCCTTAACAAGGAGGAACTCGGGAATACATCCTCGTCTCCGCGTGCCTCAGTTATTTCTCTACCCGAGCTCTTTACTTATGCAATTTACATTGTGCCTTCATGCTTGAAGTTTTATATTTTGCTATCACCTTGTTGCTTGCCTTGCTTAGCATAAGTTGTTGGTGCACATAGGTGAACCTAGTTTATTTAGGTTGTTGGCTTGTTAACTTAAACACCTAGTTTTATTCCGCAATTATCAAGCCTTAAACTGGAAAAGTTTAAATCGCCTATTCACCCCCCCCCCCTCTAGGCGACATTGGTTGTTCTTTCAACAGGTTTGCTCCGTTCGTGGTTGTAATACCCCGCAGTTATAGGTTTCGAAGGGTAGAAATAGGAAGTTTGCATCTTTGCATTCATGCATGCTTGAAAAATCCGAATAATTTTCGCGCTTTTGTGCAAAAGGACTAGTGGTCGAGATACTTCGATCTAACGTTAGTCGTCTATTTTGGAAACCCTAGTTTTAAAAAGTTAGGGTGGGTTATCAACTTTAATGAAAGTTTATTTAGGTAAACTCAAATTTGAATACAAATGTATCCACACTTGTAAGTCTTATCTTTATTCTCTCGCAAATCTTTGAAATCATGTTTATAATCAACACATGCAATGTGACCTAATAATCTAAGAATTTACATTCATGTAATTCCACATTTCATTCCTCACAAAAATTTCCAACAATCATCATGACAATTCCAAAATAACTTCTTTTACAAATTGCAATAATATATAACATCTAGAACATTTTACAATTAAATTCATATATACAATTTTAATGTCAATAAATTACAATATGTAATTTTGAGACAAAATAAATTACAAGAACCTTACAAGTGGATTTGATCCACAAATTTATTACAAATAATGTTATCAGGTCCTATTACAATTTTCTGCTGAAAAATAAAAATAAAAAGAAAAACCTATAAACTAAATCCTTTAGATAATCTTCTGAAATTCTTCAACCTGCAAAAGCAAACAATTCACAAAGAAAAGAGTGTTAAGGTTAGTAATGTTAGCCTAGTACATTGGTACTGGCTATTGATATAAAACTTGGCAGAGTGTCTAATTCCATGAATTGGAATTGACATTGGAAATCACAGTCCAAAAATCAAATCAAATATCCAACTTTAAGCAACCTGATCATGCTCAGCATGCATTAAGCATGTAAAAAGGGGCAAAGGCAGAACCAGCTTTACAACTTAGGCAACCTGAGGGACTAGCTGGTTATCAGATGCATACATGATCATCTCCAAAGGATGTCCAAAGGCAATAAGGAAACAGAATAGTTATCTCTGCCAAATATATAAATTAAATCCACCTTCTTAATTGTGGTGTCACATTTACCATTAATTGGTTAAATGGACCCTATTCCTTTCAGCCCACAGATAAACAGTTACAACCCAGTTACAATTCTAGCCCACCAGAGAAGCCACCCAAATCCATCAAGTAAATATCAATTCTTTGGCAGCAGAGGGATGCCAAACATTTCAAAACCATAGTGCATAGCAGGAGTCGACAGGAGCTTGATAAGACCAAGTGAGGTGGAGGGATAACTCCCTGCGGGATCCTAGCTGAGAGTAATCCACAAGTGGATTTGAAACCATTCCACAACTCAAATGGATGGACTTGAAATAGTTCATAACCAGATTGAACAATACCAGCCGGCAGAGCAAGGATATGATCAAGGAGTGAGCCAAGAAGGGAGTAAACAATACCTTGGCACAGAAACTCAACCACCAGAGGATAAGAACCTCCATATTTTTAACAGAAGAGTAGCAATTCGAGGTGGAGGAGGGCCACTGCAAGCAGCTTACTCATTGCATGCAAATTATCCTGGTGTCACCACCAGAATCATCCAAAAACCCTATAAATAGGGCAGCCAGCCGAATTCACAAGCACATCACACAGCCAAGCACATCACACACATTTCTGAAAATGTTCATCATCAAGAACATTAGCCACCTCAAATCTTGCAGCTAGAACTATACACCTTAGGAAATTTGAAGCAGCTAGGAGGAGCAGGCTATCCACAAGACGCAGGTTGTCAGTATAGCCAGAAGACCAAGCTACTCAGCAGCAGCAGGTTGATCTTTTGAGTGTTAGGCAGAGAAGGAGAGAATTAGCTAACTCTGATAATAACAGAGCCAAGCTAAGCATGTTTGCATGCATAAAAGGGGAAGTGAGGAATATCTGTTCTTATCAGAACCATGTTGAACATGGATTATGCTAAGGATAGATAAGAGGGAAGTGAAACACCTGTTCTTTACTAAATCCACAAGCCAATAGCCTAGCATCTCTGTCACTAGAAGAAGCACAGGAAAGCATAAGAAAAGATTTCCCCAAAGACTAATCCTATTAGCCAGCTTCTGTGTAACTCCAGGGGAGGCATCACAGCATGCATAGCTAATTTTATTTAGCCACAGAGATATTTCTATACCATTTTACAGCACAGAGCACAAGCCATAGCAGCAAATTAAGCCAAAGCCCTATTCTTTCTTCTCCCATCATTGTTGCCAGAGCAAATCATCACAATTAATTCTAATCTTCACCCTCACATCTCAGATAAATATACAAACATCATGGCATCACATATTTTCAACCAAGCAGAGCAAAATAGGGTACCAGTAGAATTTTTGCTAAGTACCAGTGAGAAAATCTTGGGCAGCATAGGAGCTAAGCTTGATCAGAAAGGAGTTTGGAAGGAGGAGTTAGCAGAGAGGAGGAAGAGGAACCTTACCGTGCGCCCATGGCCGTAACGGCATGACGACGGGGCAGTGCCCGTGTGGTCATGACGGAGGACCAAGGGAGGAAGTCGCACCGCAGCAACACCACTCCAGCACCACCGTAGCACGGAGGCGAGCTCCACACCGGCGGCGGAGCAGAGCAAGGGTCGGGAGCACGATTAATCGCGCTGCAACCGAGACCTCAACCGGGGACGAGCCAGCACGCACGCGTCGGTGGAGAAGGAGGAGAGCAGCTAGGTAGAACCAGAGAGCAGAGCCGAACCCTAGCCATGGCGAGGTAGCTCAGAGGAGGAGAAGCTTGGTGGAGCAGCGCCATCACCGAAACCCTAACCCTAGGGACGGGTTGCGCACGAACACACCAGAAGAGGAAAAGCAGATCGACGGGGAGGAGAAGAGAGAGCGTCGCAAGAGCTTTCTTTTGCGCCCTAGCACGACGACGGAGACGGCCGGAGCACGCCGGAATCAGTCGGCGACGGCGGAGGCGAAAAGGGGATCGTGTCGACCACGGGAGCGAGAGAGGGAGAGAGAGAAGAGAGGAAGGAGAGAGTGGGCCG
This sequence comes from Puccinellia tenuiflora, assembly GCA_012064385.1. Taxonomy (NCBI): domain Eukaryota; kingdom Viridiplantae; phylum Streptophyta; class Magnoliopsida; order Poales; family Poaceae; genus Puccinellia; species Puccinellia tenuiflora. Next base: position 778,099 of record QRDG01000175.1, on the reverse strand, counting down.
AGCGAGTTGGTCCCACCGAACCGGGGAGAGTTGACCCAGTAAACCAAGGACCTGTTTGTAATTTCCAAAAGTTGCTGAACTCAAATCAAACCCTAGTTTTAACACAAATTTTAAATCCAAAATTAGAAGCCTAAAAATCAAATAAAAATATGTTTTTAACTCAAAATTTTGCAAGGATTTCAAAAATGATTTTTATTTGATTTATTGGAAAATATTTCTTGAGTGAAAAATTCAAAGATCCTTAAGTGGAAATGATTTGAATTATTTTCCAAATATTCAAAGATCCTTAAGTGGAAATGATTTGAATTATTTTCCAAATATTCAAAGATCCTTAAGTGGACATGATTTGAATTGTTCTTAATATTCAAGGATCCTTCAGTGGAAATGAATTGAATTATTTTCTTAAAGTAAAATAAATTACCATTCTGTGAATGACTGTCCTGTAACTCATCCTAGGTAAAACACACAAAAAAGGAAAAATCACCTTAAAATATGAAGGGGGGAAGTTTTCCAAAACCTTTAAAAATCATTTCATCTATGCATAATAGCATAAATTGGATTTCCAAACATTGTCTTATAAAGACAATGATGTTGATTTTCAGAACACGAGGTTCACGAATCGCCGGAAGCTTTAGACTGCACTACTTGTCAGTCTCAAGGCAAGTTCATTCTTGCATACCGTTTGATGTATTTCTATCAAAGTACTTGCAAAGTTATCTATACTTTCCTTCACTTGCATCAAAAGAAAAAGTATTTTTGAATGATGTGGTATATACTACTGGTTGACGGTGGAACAATGGTAAGATGAATAGGTACGGTGTTCCATCGTATGGGAAGGTATATATCCTTAGGAACTAATAACCCCTGTTCCAGTGATCCTTTCGCCGTAGTAAAAGCATCAACCAACGGACTTTGTATGGGCGGGGTCAGTCAGAGGCTTCTTTTCTCATCCGCATATCCTCGGCATGCCTACACCGGGTTGGGTCGTTGCGGCGGGCCAACAGCGTGGAAGCGCGTGCTCTTCCTGCCCGACGGGGTAATTGGTGGGGAAGCTTGGGAGGGGTGTTGGGTTATGCGTGGAACATGATTCCCCTACCGCATCACAAATGGGCGGATGTGTGTTGATTTGGGAGAAGCTCCACATGGCTGGATGTCCTGAGCCTTGGCTATAACACTCATGGAGTGTAAAGAGAGCATATATAGGGCCAGGCAACTGTTGGGTAAAGTGATGCAACTCTGCAGAGTCAAACAACAAATTTGTGATTTCACAACCGTGTTCCCGGTATGGAACTACGAGATCGAGGCCGGAAGGGAGTCCCATTTGGATTCACAAGACCGGTGGAGACTGTGGACATAGTTTTCAGAATAAAATCAACCTTTTTAAAGAAATGTTTACAAAAACTTGCATCTATGCCAAAGACCCAAGGTTTTGGCAGTAACTAGTGCATGATACACCTTATCTATATATATTCAGAACTTGCTGAGTAACGCTGTTGCTCACCCTTTCCCTTTTGACCCCATGCTTAGACTTTGAGGAGGCAATCAAGGAGAGTTATGGAGCTTACCATGAGGACGAGGTGTACTACGAGGAACCTGATCTATCCGGAGGGGTGGAAGGCGTCGACTACCTGATTGCTTATGGAGGCGATGATGACGAGCCCGAGACTTAGTCTCCTAGCTTAGGGCAGGGCCCGAGCAATTCTAGACTAGTACTACTTAGGTTGTTGAGCCCGATGGTTCTTAGTTTGCTTCTTTCTATCGCTAATAAGTTGACCTCAGTCAACCGTACTGTAGTTGAAATTCCTCCCATGTCGGAGGAAGACGTTGAAGCTTTTGTACATTTCTGGCTTGTAATCTTTAGCAGTGTGTAATAAGTGGACCGCAATGTTTCTGTT